>JACYXH010000189.1:957500-1025000 GCA_026745465.1 Lota lota
GTAACAGAAGAGGTAAATTGGTGGAAAAGCCACCCACCCGACGACCCCCTCATCCTCATGGAGGTCCCAATGGGATTCATCCATTCATTAAATTGTGCATTCATTCATTCATCCACCCATCCATTCATTCGTTTGCTTATTCATCCAGCCATCCTTTCATTCATACATTAATTCATTAATTCATTCATCCATCTATTCATTAGTTTGCTTATTCATCCAGCCGGTCATTCAAGCATTCATTCCGCCATCCTTTCATTCCTACATTAATTAATTAATTAATTCAACCATCTATTCATTAGTTTGCTTATTCATCCAGCCATTCATTAATACATCCATTCATTCATGCCAGTATACTTGTGCTTAACTGTGGCTTTTTATTTTATTTATGAAACTCTGGTCTAGTCTGTGAGGCTGGACCTCTTCAGAACATGAAATCACCCCTAGATTAACAACTCTGGTCCAGACTGTCAGGCTGGACCTCTTCAGAACATGAAATCACTCCTAGATTAACAACTCTGGTCTAGTCTGTGAGGCTGGACCTCTCCAGAACATGAAATCACCCCTAGATTAACAACTCTGGTCTAGTCTGTGAGGCTGGACCTCTCCAGAACATGAAATCACCCCTAGATTAAGAACTCTGGTCCAGACTGTCAGGCTGGACCAGAGTTCTGTGAGCCTCTTCAGATCATGGAACATGGAACATGGAACATGGAACATGGAACATGGAACATGGAACATGACCAGAGTTCTGTGAGCCTCTTCAGAACAGGAAACATGGAACATGGAACATGACCAGAGTTCTGTGAGCCTCTTCAGAACATGGAACATGACCAGAGTTCTGTGAGCCTCTTCAGAACATGAAACATGGAACATGGAACATGGAACATGGAACATGGAACATGGAACATGACCAGAGTTCTGTGAGCCTCTTCAGAACATGGAACATGACCAGAGTTCTGTGAGCCTCTTCAGAACATGAAACATGGAACATGGAACATGGAACATGGAACATGACCAGAGCTCTGTGAGCCTCTTCAGAACAGGAAACATGGAATATGGAACATGGAACATGACCAGAGTTCTGTGAGCCTCTTCAGAACATGGAACATGGGTGCTCACCGGTATGCCAGGGTGACCCTTCTCTCCCTTGTCACACAGACAGGACTTGGGCGGTGGGCACTGGAACAAAGGAACACAGAAACACTTTGCTAGGAAACACTGTGTTGAAGGGATAGCAGTGTATGTTTGGGGATACACTGGTTAGTTTAACAGCTTTTATTTATCGGGCTTATAAAATAACCAAGATAATGCTGCTTTATGTTTTAAAGAGCCACCAAATGAACGATGAAGACGTTTGAATTGGAAAGCTCAACACTTACCCCAAGGTGAATGACATTGCTCTGTAAGACAAGCAAGAAACAAGAAGGTAAATGATTGATAAATGCAGAAAAACAGGATTTGGTTTAACATTTAACAAATTTCATGAATTGCCTGTATTTCTTTAAACGCACATGCAAATGTACATATTACAATGTATTGTTGTTAATCATGTTTATATTGTAAAAGCCTACCAGAATGGTATAGCTATATGTGGAAAAGATTATTATTATGTACTACATTTAACGGTCAAATTCATTTTCAAATTCAAATCTAATTTAGTTCATTATCATTCAAACTTTCAAAAAAGGTCAAAGCTTGCATCTGGAGGGATCTCAAAAAACGATATTACACTAAGCCGACGGGCGGGACTTTTTAAAACGTATCCACAGTGAAATGGGCCAATGTTCCACAGACAACCTAACAGCCTAAGGTGTTAACCCTAACCTAACCCCTAACCCTAACACATCCAACTAGAGATGGTCAGAGAGGACACACAACCTAACACATCCAACTAGAGGAGGATGCTCAGAGAGGACACACAACCTAACACATCCAACTAGAGGAGGATGCTCAGAGAGGACACACAACCTAACACATCCAACTAGAGATGCTCAGAGAGGACACACAACCTAACACATCCAACTAGAGATGCTCAGAGAGGACACATAACCTAACACATCCAACTAGAGATGCTCAGGGAGGACACACAACCTAACACATCCAACTAGAGGAGGATGCTCAGGGAGGACACACAACCTAACACATCCAACTAGAGATGCTCAGGGAGGACACACAACCTAACACATCCAACTAGAGATGCTCAGAGAGGACACACAACCTAACACATCCAACTAGAGGAGGATGCTCAGGGAGGACACACAACCTAACACATCCAACTAGAGATGCTCAGGGAGGACACACAACCTAACACATCCGACTAGAGGAGGATGCTCTAGTCGTAGAGAGGACACACAACCTAACACATCCAACTAGAGATGCTCAGGGAGGACACACAACCTAACACATCCAACTAGAGATGCTCAGGGAGGACACACAACCTAACACATCCGACTAGAGATGCTCAGGGAGGACACACAACCTAACACATCCAACTAGAGATGCTCAGAGAGGACACACAACCTAACACATCCCCGACTAGAGGAGGATGCTCAGAGAGGACACACAACCTAACACATCCAACTAGAGATGCTCAGAGAGGACACACAACCTAACACATCCAACTAGAGGAGGATGCTCAGAGAGGACACACAACCTAACACATCCAACTAGAGATACTCAGGGAGGACACACAACCTAACACATCCAACTAGAGATGCTCAGGGAGGACACACAACTTAACACATCCAACTAGAGATGCTCAGAGAGGACACACAACCTAACACATCCAACTAGAGATGCTCAGAGAGGACACACAACCTAACACATCCAACTAGAGGAGGATGCTCAGAAAGGACACACAACCTAACACATCCGACTAGAGGAGGATGCTCTAGTCGTAGAGAGGACACACACCAGCTCCTTGAACAGCCGGTCGTCTATCTGCGGGTCGGCCAGGCTGAACACGTGCTGGTGGGGCGGGGCGCTGGCGATGGAGCGCAGACGCTCCACCGCGTCGCGGGGCAGGCCCGACGGCCGGATGGCGAACACCCGGACGTTGTGGTTCTTGGCGTCCGCCGCGGCCGCCGTCGCGCTGGGGCTGCGCGGGTGGTCCACGCCGTCGCTCATCAACAGCGCCACCCGCAGGCTCCCCGGCGACGTCTCCCGGCCGAAGAGCCGCGTGGCGTTGCCCAGCGCGTACGCCGAGTAGGTGCCGTGGCCGATGTACGCCATGGCGGCCACGCGGCCCCGGAACACGTCCGCGTCCTGCCAGTCGCGGAAGTTGTGCTCCACGGACACGCTGCTGCTGTACTGCACGGCGGACATCCGCAGGCGTAGGCGCCAGCCCGGCGCCTGCAGGCGCGCCAGGCGCTCGCTGAAGCGCAGGACGAACTCCTTCTGCTTCTCGAACAGCAGCACCTTGGCCTTCTCCGAGCTGTCCACCAGGAACATGAGCTCCACCGGGCACACCAGGACTGGCCAATCAGCAGCAGCAGCAGCAGCAGCAGCACCACCACAACAACAGCAGCAGCAGCAACGACAACAGTGTTATTCCAGCCTTGGATGCCCACTGGGGGGGTCCATGCTAGTTATGATTCGGTGAGAGAAGACATGTTGTGTGGGTTGAAGCAGGGATTTATCATTTAGTCATTTAGTCTAAAGCTAAATGTGCCTTTTTGTTAAAAAACAATGCTAATTGTATTTTCTTCTAAAAATGCATCGTTGCTTTAATATGTGCAGGTACACATGGTACCTCAGTAACAATGGGTTCTTTTGAGAATTGGGTTATGGTTGGGTTCCGAAATATCGTATTCTATGTCGGCTCTGGGCCACAGACACTTTAGATGATGTTGAAGTGGGCCTCGAGGGGGAAAAGGTTGGGATCCCCTTTGCCCAAGGGTAACTACACACTAAAACCAAACCTTCAGCAAACACAGAATTAATATGTTGGGCTGATTGTGGAGAAATGGTATAACGTAATTACCTATTGTGTTAAGATACAGGTGTGATTGACTGGACTGATTGGAGGAATCTATTCATTTTAATCAAAGGGGGAAAGTGGGGTGACTATTATGTTTAAGGATAGCACACACACACACACACACACATGTGTGCGCACACACACACACATATCCATCTAAACACACATTGTGGTTCATTAACAATTGAACAAGGACAAAGCCGTACCTTTCCCTTCACTCGGGATGACCTGGTTGTCGTCTCTCTGTCCCTTCCTCCTCCTCCCCTGTGCTCCGGCAGAGAGCTGCAGCACCAGCATCAGGAGGGCCAGCTCTAGGACCCAGCGCATGACTCCCCCAGTGTCACCCTGGACACACCATGGGGGGAGAAGGGGATTAACACAGTATACGATGTCCTAGATGATCTAGGATGTCCTAGATGATCTAGGATGTCCTAGATGTTCTACGATGTCCTAGATGTTCTACGATCTGTTATATGATTTTATTTATGATATATAATTTAGGTTGAATAATTAACAGACGATATGTCCTCAAACTTTGGAGCCTTGATAGTAAACCTTAACTTGTAGCTTTTTGGAATTCTAACCCTGAACTATCCTGGTAAATTAAAATAGTGCAATATTCCCTAAGATTAACACAATGATACGATTTTGCATGTAGCCAATTATAATCCCTTATCCTTCACAACGTCTTCAACATTCACAAGGTACAATCAGATCCACTACTTGGAAGACTTTAGGCATGCCAAACATTACTCGTTAACAACACTAGGGGGAGACAACGCTACACTGATCTGTCAATTGATTTTGCTCCATAAACATTAATCATGAAATCCTACTGGCCACTGATTTAAGCCATCTCAGTCTCGGAAAGTATACTGGACTCTTTTTGTATAGTCTGACAGACAGACAGAAGCACATATATAAGGTTGCTATTGTTATATTATATCACTGCAGGCGATATTATAGGCTATATTTTTACTTAGGACTTATATTAAAATAACTTAGAATTAGGCCAATTGTTATTATCATAATATCATCTATACTTATAAAAGTAGGCCTACGTTAATAGCTGACACGCCTCTTTAAGAAGTAGCAACAGTGATCCATGAATAATGAAATAGATGTGTATTTGAATACACTTTTGGTCCTTTCTCCTTACAGCAGCTTACTATGCCATCATGCAATCAGTATTTAATGCAGTAAAAACATAGCAGGTCTCACCTTTTGTCACTAAATCGGTCGCAAATGCTTCCAATTACGCTAACGAGGGATGCGGCTGCAGGTCCGAGGTGATCCCCCCTTGGTTTGGCTTCTCTGAGACACACGGAGTGAGCGGTCAGGGCTCTGGAGTCAGACCTTGTGGAAGAGAGACAGCTTTTCCCCCAATACACACACACACACACACACACACACACACACACTGAATATGTATGAAGAGGACCCCTCTGAGATCTTGCAAAGGCAGGGCCAGCAGCGACTGGGAATGCGTTAATAATCCGCCCATGGCATAACAAAGGCTGTGTCCACGTGTTATGTTTGTATTATCAAGTATTGTTGTAAAAACATTTTCTGAGAAGTTGTTAAAGTCTAGGCCCACTTCGGTAGCACATGTTGAATATCGTTGAAAGTTGAACACATTTTTGCATTACTGCTGGGAGTATACAAAGAACTATATATATATATATATACACACACACACACACACACACACACACACTCACACTCACACTCACACGGCCTACCTATGTAGTCCTATGTGTTTCTTAAAAACATCAACAATTTGAGCGAGAAAGTAGGCCTTAAGTGATTACATTTAATGAAAGCATTAATTCTCCCAACTATGCAATAAGCCTTATGTGTGAGACTGAATCTAAATCAAACCTATAATAATGAGCAAAATAAAGAAGACTTACTGGGTCAAAAGTGGGAGCAGAACCTTTGCGATTAGTTTATATTAAAACGTCGTCCATGCGATGGGCCAAGATCACCTCAAAAGAGAGCTTTGGAAAATGTCAAAGTGGAAAAGAGCCATTAGGCTCCCTGTTGTCATAATTCAGAGTCGACAGGCTATAGGGCCTTACAGGATCACGGCATAAATCAAGCTGACATACTGCTGCTTCTGGCGGAGAAGGGAAACCAGACGCTCTTGATGAATTTCACTAGGCCTCCGCTGCATTTTACTGTAGCCTACATTTGTGAGGCATATATCTGTACTTTACACAGAACTCTCTGAGAAGCCGTTGAACAAATAAGCAAACCTGTGGGAAAGAAACTTGCCCCAAAGTCTGACAACAACAATGATAACAATTATTTTGATAAGCTAATCATAAATGATATCTTTAGAGGCCCACATTTCTCCCGATGAAAGGGATCTATTTCTTACACTTTCCTGTGCACTTTGACGCGCGGAGACATCCGTGCGCCTCCGTTCACAAGTACCACACTTCGGTGGCCCGAACCGCCAGAGCGCAACATTAAACTGCATTACCCACAGTGCATCATAATGTTGAAAATGCAGACAAAAAAAACTAAAACATAGACATTCAGCATTTCCAAGAGCTCATGCTAGAAGATAAATTGGTCTATGATGAAAATGATGGCTTCAATCATCTGAATTCGTTTTAATGAGGGACCAACAGGCGTGGCTGCATTACGCTATTCATAATCATACTGTGAGGGTCCCTGCTAGGGACACTGCAGACACGATGGTGATGCCATCCCACAACATATACAGAGTGTCTAGCTCCATCAGGCAGCCAGGCCATGAGGGTTTGGTGAGGAGGTTTGTTTCACTGTCACAGGATCTGCTGTAAGAAAATAGAAGAGCTTATGAGGTCCATCACAAAGGTCCAAATGTTTATCCAAAAGAGCAGTGATGAAAAGCTCAAAAAGCCTGGCCTGCTGGGTGGCACCCTGGGGTGCTGGGTGGCACCCTGGCCTGCTGGGTGGCACCCTGGGCTGCTGGGTGGCACCCAGCCCTCTTCAGCTTTGTTGCAGCCCAGGGAACAGGAAGCTATGACTTCCAAGCTAAATTAGGACGTGGCAGACCATAACTCTGCAACCTCCGTATGGTCTTTACCTTCAGAGAGCCTCACAAATAGTTCTGTCATTACCCTGACACCAGACATGCCTTTATGGGACGTTTCACACCACCTTACCTAAAACCAATGCTTTAAAGATAGCTAATGTAAAGGGCTAAGTCACTCATGAACAAACTACCACTACATTTAACCCAGATTACCAGTTAAATCGGTTGAAAAAAAACAATTAACAGCAATTATTAAGAAAGAAATCAGTTGAGGCTATATTCTCTGTGATATCCTGTATGATATTCTGTGATATTTTGCATCATATTCTGTATGATATTCTGTATGATATTCTGAATGTATGATATTCTGTTTGATATTCTAGATGATATTCTGTATGATATTCTGTATGATATTCTATATGATATTCTGTATGATATTCTAGATGATATTCTGTATGATATTCTAGATGATATTCTGTATGATATTCTGTATGATATTCTAGATGATATTCTGTGATATACTGTTTTAACCATTTATTGTTGAGCTGGCATGAAGGTAAGAGAACGACTTATTTTCTCTTCTTTGTATTGTATTGTATTTTGGTTGATATTATGATTATCCCTAATGTGATCTTTGAAGTCTTGTCTTGTCTTTTGTGGACCCCAGGAAGAATAGTTGTTACTGTGGTAATAACTACTGGGGATCCTAAATAAATCAAATAAATAAATGTAGCTGTGAAATACAAAGTTTCTGTTTTTTGTTTCTCCAACAGGTCCCCAAAGGCAGAGGAGAAGAGCATTCAAAGGCTGCTGCTTCCCTCTGCACAGAAACACCTGGGTTAACGTTGAATAAAACTGCCTTTCAATTCTGAAACCACAGGGACATTCTCCCCGTTGTTCTTCAATGCAAACGAAAAACCTGATACACAAAACGAAATAGACGTAAAATAATCGAATATTACGAACATTTCACACATTTTCCTCCACTGGGCCAAGAGTATAGGCTGATTAGTGAAGTTTCAAAGGAAAAAGAAATGGCAGTTTTATTAAAGCGTTTGTAATTTACACAAGTAGCTTGCAGCAGCAGCCATTACGTTTCCTTGAACCTGCCTTGCTCCGATAATTTGTCCAACATGTCACAGACGTGACACAGCGTAACCGCCCATGTGGGAATGTGAAAAACGTCCAAATGGGCCTGACAGCTTCATACAGCAGGCCTAGACCCCCGTGCCTCTAGCCCCCCACTGATAAGCATGTGATATATGGGCAGGGTTGGGCTTTAGACAAGTTGGCTCATATAGAGGTAGCAGAAGATCCACTGAAAGCTCCATTCATTTCAAAGTCCACCCGTCCACCTTTGGTATGTGGACTATGAAGGATTCCCTTCTGGAGGAATGCATCGTTCAACGATGGAGGACTTTATCGGGTGGTTGGACCCCATCCCCCCCGTCCCCAGACCCCTGGTGGATGCAGGTGGGGTGGCCATGCCGGGGTTAACAGGCCCAACAGAAGAGCATCATAAACACGACCACACAAAAAGAAAGGTGGAGGGTCGTACCTGAATGCTCAGGTCGTCCAGGCTAAAGGGCATATTAGGACTGATTTGGTTTACTATTTAGTAGCACACTAGTGTAAACACAAAGCTGTGGTTCGTTGACCTTCAGAAAGTGAATTTCAAAAGACAAAAGTTGCTTTACACTTATTTTATTATTGAGCGATGATGCATCTCTAAGTGTCGCAAATACAATTTTGGTAATGAGATGGAAACCTCCCCATAAGCCCAGTATATATCAGTGGAAGCTATCCTCTAATGAGGTCCTACCATTAGAAGCTTCTAGCGCTCGAGCACAAAGAGCAAAGACAGAAAACATGCAACATGTTCACAATGCGGCTCAGAAGGTCAGATCATTGCTCTAGCTAGAATGTGTGCAGGGCTTGTGACAGATCTATTGGTAGCACTCATACCTACTAACTTTAAGTAATTACTTGTACACTTAGCCATAGAATGAGCACATTTCCGATTCAATATTGTTTCATAGGCACGACAAAGGACATAAGATGCACCATTGTGTGCGCATTATCTTATTTGTAGAGGGGGACTAATATTATTAGTGATATACATCAGTTTGAACGCATGGGTTAGGTATAGGGGTTGGTATACATGGGTTAGGTATATGGGTGGTATACTTGGGTTAGGTATAGGGTTGGTATTCATGGGTTAGGTATAGGGTTGGTATACATGGGTTAGGTATAGGGGTTGTGAAGGGGATTTGCTTAGCAGTAGCCACATTACAGGGTTATAGAGCAGGTGTGAAATGACAGACAGTTTAAGCAGATAAATGATAATGTATCCATCTAAGTATCATGTTATTTTATGTACAATAGAGCATGTTTTTGCCTGCTGTAAGTAAGCTGTCTAAATAACATGCATGCTATTTTCACTTAAAAAATGAAATAAAAAAGATGGTCACAAAACAAGTTGCTTTAGACTTGTTTCAACAGATTTTATTCGTCTGAAAATGTAACCCTGCCCAGGAGGGATTTACTTTTCTTTCTTGCCGTCTAAATGTAATATCTTGCAAGATCTTTTTTTTCACCATGGACATAATGCCATTGTGAAATTAAGTATCGAGAGAATATGATGTTGACAGATTGATGTCTTCACAGATGGCAGCGATCGCTCTAAAATGGAGGCACAGTGTAAGGGAGCAGATGTCATAAACCCCAGCAGTCTCAACCTGCCTTTACATGACAGCTGGCCTGCTTCAGGCAGCCCATTCCCACCCCTCAAGAGGGCCCGTGTATAGGCAAGGATGCTCAGTTCTGGCCACTAGATACATCCTTACTGACGACCATAAGCCTATTGCCCCATCTTGGTGGTCACAATTTACTTTCACACCATTTTGCCTTGTTTTTATTTGGTCATTGGTTGGATGGATCATTGTAGGCCAACACAACCTACTGCGTGTGCGGTAGCGCTAGAGAAATCCAGATCTTTTATGGTTTGTTTTCAGAAATTGTTTTGGGAGAACCCTTAATTTTAATAATAATTGCAATACTGGAATATACCAGAAAGGTGAAGCATTAGCAGGTCTAGGAGTTCAAAGAGTACATAGGCCAGTTAATAAGCGACATTATAGAAGGTGAAATATTAACTTTGACCTTTTGTTATACATTTAAGGTAGGCAAATACATAGTGCTAATTTTATTTTGAATGTGTACATTTTTTATTTAATGCATCACTATAAATCAAACATTCTTTGCAATTTCTATGTCTAAATTGCATCTAATTAATTATGGAGGTAAAATGAATTCGTCCTGGGTATTGAGCCGCTTCCCTCAAGGGGCCCGGATACTTTCAAACTGAGGTCACAAACTATACAGGCCCAGGTCACAAACTATACAGACCCAGTACAGCAAAAGGATGCATTTACAGTTTTCAACCAGCAGAGAGAACCGTGGAGCAATATAATTACAGCTACATCTGCACTAGAAACTATAGACGGGCACCTTAATAAATTCCATTTTCATAATACAGAAGGCCTTTTAAACGATATACATTATGGATCATTTAATCTTGATATGGTTAAAGAGATGAACATTGTTTGCTGTATAGAGTACTGTTGTACATGTAGAGAAGAGACAAGCTTTTAAATATACATTTTTATTACGAAAAGCTACTTTGGGTGCAACACTTGCACAAACATATAATTAAACATTTACAAAACCAACTGATGGGACAACCTAACGAAAAAGGGCCAAAGTCAATTTATCCACTTGTGTCCACTTTAAAGGGGTAGTACTGTGGGAAGTCATGGATCACTTTAAGAGCTTCGTTGTAAAGCTCCAGATCTGGTGGGTAAGAGGAACGAAGATGAACTAACATTAACAATAACACAGCAGCTCAAAAGTAAACTGAACATGAGAAACGTGTAACACACACACACACACACACACACACACACACACACACACACACACACACACACACACACACACACACACACACACACACACAAATAATCTTCTTATATAAAAAATACCAACTAACCAAAAGCGACACCCTTCTCTTCGTGGAGCATGGTGTATGCAGAGGCCATCAGAGCGCCCTTGTTGGTCACCATGCCAACAACCTCCACCACACCACTCAGCTCTTCTTCAAGCTAGGAAAGAGGAGGTGCCCTTTATTTTGCTATATGCACAGTCAGGGGTGTCGAGCAACCGATGGCAACTACTCAAGCTACTGGAATTGAGTGGCCTTTTCCATGTCATTGTACTTTTCAATTAGGAAACTTTACATTTATTCCAGTAAAAGTTTTTGGGTTAAATAATTTACATTTAAGAATTGAGTATAGTACCCATTTTATAGGCTCGGCTTGTACCTCTGCCATTTATGGTCTATATTGCATTTTGCATTCCTACAAGGCATGTGGCATTTGTCCTATAAAGATGCATGTCTTTAGAGGATCTAGTCTGTCCATGGATTAAGCCACTTCTTGGCAACCAATGTGTTGATTCTGCATGGCCTTGTCATTCCCCGACACAACACTTGGTCGACTCCCCCATCAACTGAATTGAATTCGTAGCTTACATATACAAGAAAGTAGCAGCTTGGACGGGAAGCTATACAAACGTATGATTCAAAGTCAATGCGTCCCCAGTGCGTCACGTTAGACGCAGACAAATGAGCGCCACAAAGAAGCAAAGGCTGTTTTACTTACGGGGTCATTGAGCTCCACTGATGCAACCTTTCCCTCTCCGTCAGAGAGCGTAAACGTTTTCCCTGTGGGGTGAACCTGTAGGATGGACAGGATAAACACGACTTTAGTAAGGACCGGGGACGAGCAAACACAACGTCAGTTTAATCTAACGAATCAACAGGTTGACGTACTACCTTCTCAACGCGTCCGACGAAGCAAACGGGGCGGCTCACGTACTGGGATAACATAGACGTGTTTATTCTCGGTCTCGGGGTCTCGTATATGCCTGACATCTTGCTTTTTCAGACGTCTGTCCTAGATTTGGGGGAACGGGAACAACGCCGTACTGCGCGGGAAATCTTTTATTGCTCGTCTTTTGGCAAAGGACAACCCTGACGGGCGGTGCATGTGACGTCCAAGGCAATAACAACACGGGTTATTTTGCGGCAAACCCAAATGATAAGAAACGAACGTACCCAAAACGAAATATGTCATTTCCGTCGTTCTGTAACGATATACTGTCTCCTCAAACAATAGCTTTCATAACAGGTGGTTCCCACTTACTTTTTACATTTGTTTGTGTATCTGTAAAACGGCTGACTGTACTTTTATCCATAGTATATTCTTAGTGTGGGTCAAATGTATATTTTAATGTAATGGTATTCATCATAAGTACGTTAAACTTGTGTACATCACAGCATCATTTTGGGAACGCTTTGTGGAGCCTGGTTTCGACCCGGGGCGAGTTGAACGCTGCGTCACTCAGCTCGAATTCTACCATCACAACAGAAATACGAGGAAGACACACACACACACACACACACAAATATGTCGTCCGTAGTACTTTGAAACGCAAAATCGAAACCACCCAAAGTCGATGTCAAGCTATATCAACAGTAGGTCGTTCATTTTATTAGTAACATTGGTAAGGAAATGCAACATCGCAATGTTGACTAATAAAAGCCCCAATGCCAGCCACCGTTGTTGTTAGGTCACTAGGCAGTATACTGACCTTTCAAGTCCCTGGAAGTAACTCCACACAAGCCAACTCACTTGCGATTGACATTATGACGTTATCCATTTAATAGTTGCATTTGTCTGATGCTGAGATTACTTGTTGTAATAAGGAACTTACTCGACCCTGCCCACAGATTGGAGTCATGTTCAACTTTCTTGGTCTTCGTAAAGACCCGAAGAAGTCCACCTCAGAGAAGGAGACGGATGGAGGGTTCGTTATAGTTGGTAAGTCAGACTATTACATTCCCTATCTTTAATAAGACTGTGTTTGCTAAAACGATTTTTTATAAAAATCAACGTTCACAAAAATAGTGTTACGAAACAGGTGGCGAAATAATGTGTTAAGGTCACGTCTGTACTCCAGCACTACAACAATGAGATCATTTGAAGTGAGATCAAAGATACTTTATAAGCTTCATCACAATAATAAATAAAGTCGCAGACAAAAGACAACATACTGAACAAATGGCTCTATGGATGTGTGCAGAACTCTTAAAGTATTAAAAAACGATATTACAACAATCATTTTTTATTATTATTCTATTATTTACCCCTTATTTCCCACCTGGGATTACTAAAGTACTATCTTATATTATATTATTTTTCCACTAACCTTTCTACTTCTGCATGCTTATTAAGTTCATTACCTTAAGAATCTTACAGAACCAGTCTCTTGAAAATGATTATTTAATTAATAGTATGCATTCCTTTTTTGCTTCACAAATTTCCGTCCCTGATCTTCTGCTGGGTTGCACTTATTGTAATTTTAATTATTAGAGTTCTACCTTAAAAAAGAGCATCTTAGTAGTTTGCAGCAGGAAAATAAATGCTAGCTCCTCTCGATCACCAATTGAAATACAAATCAGGATTTTTTTTGTCAATGCAAGAAAACCGATAGCCAACTATTCAGCTGAAATCTGCATACTATTACATAGCATGTGAGGCGTTTACCACAGCTGTGTTTTGAGTAGTCAGCGTTTGTGATGTGTTTGCTTCAAACACAACTGCTGGTCTGTAAAACGGTCACATTCCTTTCTGCTGGTTTTCAATTATCACTGTCAATTGAGAAAGAATGGAGACTCTAGACTGGGCTGTTTTTAAGGATTTTGACATTCGATAAGGCTGCATTTTCTGAGCTTTATCTACTAATTACTTTACATGTCAACAATCTACAAGTTTTCCTAGAATTCTTGAGAGAAATAAACGCAGTCAATGTTAGTACCAAAGACAAATGTGGTTCGTTTTGCACATAGGCATAATCCCTAAAAAAAAAAGCTGTAGTCAATGTTAGTATTAAAGTTAATCTTGGATTTCCCAAATTTAAAATGTTAGCCAATGCTGATAATAGGCTAAAATACAATGTATCAGTCTGCGAAAAGCCTTCTCCCTACTGTTGATTTCAGTGTGAGGTCTTGTTGATCCTGTGGCTTTAATTGGAAGCGCTCCCAGGAGAGTGGCCGCAGATGGCCTTGAGTGGCCTGTTATCCTTGGCCAGGGTTTCTGTGCACAGTGCCCCCCCCCCCCCCCCCCCACCCCTCCAATGTAGTTGACCCACCCACCATGCTCCCAGATTCTCTCACCATGCTTGATTTAATCCTACTCTTTGATCCCAGCATGTTGAAGTATCTAGTAATGTCATATTGATGGCTGCCACAGTATCATGGTACAGGGAATATCACAACTAAATATATAACGAAACACAATGCAATGTATTGCACAAATGTAATTAAATCATACTGTTTAGTTTTATCTTCAAGAAAGTATACTTTAAGATCAATGCAACAATGGGCGAAAGTAACACAAAGGAGCAAGATTGTTAATAAAAAATCTAAAATGAATAATTAGTTGTTTTCCTTCTGTTTTGAATGAATGGTTTTTGGAATCTGTTCAAACAGCAGATGTGTCTTGAGCGCTGATCCCATGGTGGAAAAAGAATAGAAAAAGTAGATAAAAATCCTTCAGTTTTAGTGTTAGGGAAGTGGGCCAGACCCATGCTGTAGCCATGGGAACCGCCTGCCAGCAGCAACACCCCAGCAGGGTGGAGTTAGGGTCATGGTGAGTTTCTTGCCGAGCATAACCCCCCCCCCCCCCCCCTCCCCCGCCTTCATCTATCCATTTGGTAACTGAGGCAGGAAGATCAAATCCTCCTGAGGGTTCCAGGGCTTTTTGAGAAAAACAACATGCTATGGCTACCCCCTGACATTAGGTGGCAGTCTCGGCCTCATGTGTAACATGAAATCTCAAAGGCTCGTCATTGAAGGTCTGAGTTCGGGGTACATGAATAGTTTTTTTGTTCTTTGTGACCCCATCCACATATCATATGGATGCTTTTAATTGGCTGTAGGATTTTGTTTTTATGGATACAATTATCTTTTTCACAATGATGTTACATGTAATCTGAAGGAGGATGCATTTGTTGGGAGTGGTTGCTTCAGAATGTGCCCGTTTATCTGATTTCTGATGCTTGTTCTGTAAGAAAATGGTTGCTGCCTCAAAGTGCAGATCAGAGTCCAAGTCAGTGTGCAGCAGAGTGTGTGTGAAGAGAAGTCAGTGTGCAGCAGAGTGTGTGTGAAGAGAAGTCAGTGTGCAGCAGAGTGTGTGTGAAGAGAAGTCAGTGTGCAGCAGAGTCTGTGTGAAGAGAAGTCAGTGTGCAGCAGAGTCTGTGAAGAGATGTTTGTTGAAGAGAAGTCAGTGTGCAGCAGAGTCTGTGAAGAGAAGTCAGTGTGCAGCAGAGTCTGTGAAGAGAAGTCAGTGTGCAGCAGAGTCTGTCTGAAGAGAAGTTTGTTGAAGAGAAGTCAGTGTGCAGCAGAGTCTGTGTGAAGAGATGTCTGTTGACGTCCCAAGCAGCTGTTTTTCGCCTCTCTTGACCCGCCTCTTTTTCTCAGACACGCAATTGGCTTCTTGTGTGGATGACAGGATTTAGCCAATTTTATATATTTTTTCAGAGAGTGAAGACCAAGTCTGTGTGCAATGACGTGGTTTTTAACAACATATAAGAGATACCGTACTCTTAGCTGAACCAGTGTTAAGCTTCTGACATGTCACACATTGCAGGGCATTGTCCCTGAGAATGTGTTGGCCCATTCTATTTCTTACCTAGTTTGGGAGTGGCCGTTTTAGCTTTGTATGCCTTGCATTGGACTGCAATCATGAGCACTGACATAACACTATGAGGTCACTAACACAATCTGCACAAAATACCAGGCAAGCCAACAGACTCTAGAAAACTTTGTATTATGTTATTATATACTTAAGAAATACATATTATATATTTTTCAACATGCGTTTTATATTTCTTTGCGCTGGGTTTCACCTAGAGCACAGAGATGGATGTACGTGCCCTGTTTGCGTCATGACCTAATGGGAAGATAACAATTCATGATGATGGTCAAAGAGCAACCACGCATCAACTGGTGACATTAACTGGCCAAAATCATGACCACTATCAGAAATCCAGGGGCAGCAATTTGTGTTCCCTTCAGTGCATGGATCAAAAGAAGGGTTAGGCTAACGTGTCTGAGGATAAAAGGCTAACTTACAGCTTGAGCTCTGAGTCTTATTGAGGTCAAAGATGAGGCTGTTTAGAAACTGCTGACAATAGTCGTGGGCATGGAGAATACATAGTTTCACATTGTATAGCAGTATGGATTTGTTTCAAAGCTGCGGATGCTTTACAAGACAGAGACTTGCCTCTAACTTTCACAGTGACCCTGCCAAGAATTCCTCTTGCAGATGTGAATGGAAAGTGTGGGTCTAAAATGTCAGGAAATATGTCAGGTTCTATTTTGGATTGGTTTCATAGAACTGCAGACTTCATGCTCCGTGAAGATTTATGTTGGCAAGAACAGGAATAAACACAACAACCTCACTCCTTTTGGTTGCTATTTCTAACAGAGCGCCTACATTAGTTCTGGATCAGGAGTAGTGAGATGTGAACCGTTTTACTGAAGCAACTTGACTGGACTATATTTGAGAACCATATGAGGCCCAATGGCAGTCTCAGTAGGGTTAGTAAGTAACCCTAACCCTTTGCTCAGTAAAGGGATTCTATGGTCTGTAGACAGAAGTGATTGTAGAGTGCACCAGTGAGGGTAAAGGACTTAAGGGAAACAAAATAAATGTAAGTGGGGCAGAGTTACAGTTCACCAGCACTGCATTTTAGTTGGGACTACTCCACACAAAGAGCCAGTAAATTGGGCCCCTGTGGCCCTTGCCTGAATCACACTCCTGGTATAGCAATGACTAGGTTCCATTGTGAATGAATCGGTCATGAACCACAAGGGGATGAGGAAAATGGGTCAGTAAAATGCTGTAGTTAAATCTTGTAAGCATGTATGGTATAGCTTAGTGCTAACTCTGTGCCATCAAGATGTAGTGGGTGTGGTGCAAGAAGAGCTAGTCCCATTATGAACAAGGAGCAGGGACTTCACAGGTTACAGGAAGAGCTAGTCCCATTATGAACAAGGAGCAGGGACTTCACAGGTTACAGGAAGAGCTAGTCCCATTATGAACAAGGAGCAGGGACTTCACAGGTTACAGGAAGAGCTAGTCCCATTATGAACAAGGAGCAGGGACTTCACAGGTTACAGGAAGAGCTAGTCCCATTATGAACAAGGAGCAGGGACTTCACAGGTTACAGGAAGAGCTAGTCCCATTATGAACAAGGAGCAGGGACTTCACAGGTTACAGGAAGAGCTAGTCCCATTATGAACAAGGAGCAGGGACTTCACAGGTTACAGGAAGAGCTAGTCCCATTATGAACAAGGAGCAGGGACTTCACAGGTTACAGGAAGAGCTAGTCTCATTGTGAACAAGGAGCAGGGACTTCACAGGTTACAGGAAGAGCTAGTCCCATTATGAACAAGGAGCAGGGACTTCACAGGTTACAGGAAGAGCTAGTCCCATTATGAACAAGGAGCAGGGACTTCACAGGTGTTATGAACAAGGAGCAGGGACTTCACAGGTGTTATGAACAAGGAGAAGGGACTTCACAGGTTACAGGAAGCAAGCCAAATGCAACAGAGGCTTACTGATCCATCCATGGTCCACTCCACCAGAGTACACACTGAGTTGCTGGTTCCCAGGGGTTGAACGGCTTTTTAATACATTAATGTGATCAGAAAACAAAGTGTTGGGACTCCGATAATCTCTGTTTTTGACCTAGTTTACACTTGAATAGCGAGTAAAGAATAGTCAAAGAAGTAGTTCCTGTCTTTCTTTTCCCCCACTATGCAATCGTCCTTTTTTGAATACCCACAAGGAGAGCAACCCAACAATTGATCTGTTAATGGACTCTGAATGACTGTTTGGCTCTTGGTTGGTGGACGGTTTGAGACACGCGATTGCCGTATGCTTACTTGTACAAAATTTCAAATGTCAGTAACCACAATGAGTAAACCTGTGTTTCAAGGGAAACTGTGTGTCAGACATTTAGCGTATGAAGGCCCTCTTTCTGTTTCCTCACCAGGGGAGACTGCGGGGGAAGAGAGCTGGAGGATGCAGGGAACCCGCGGGTCCCACCCATCCACCAACGTCGTGGTGCAGCCATCTCAGGTGACCCCCATCCTTCTGGTTTTAGCACACTGTCATGCACTGCAACTGGGTGGCGTGTTCATTTGCATAAAAACACATTGGTGTACTGGTGTGTAAGGCCCACCCAGACCCCAGCATGTGCTTCTAGTGGTGCAACAGGAAGCTGATGGTGATAGCGACAGACAGACAAGACTGTTAAATAGATATAGCTATAGATATAGATATAGATATATATCTCTATATATAGATATATATAAAGATATATATATATATATCTATATCTATATTTATATCTATATATATATATATATATATATATATATATATATATATATAGTGTAACTGTTGCTAAGTGTGTATGGGTTTGTTTTGTGTTTGGGATCCTAGAGACTGTAACTATGTGTGGTTAAGCAAAATCCAAAACAAGATAGGACTGAGTAGGTAGACTCATGGCTTGTTAGGGTTCTCTTTGTGTTCCAGTCCCAAAGGAATTTGCAGCTCTCTCTCCATATTGCAGATAACGAATGTCAACTGCGGAGGCATTATTCAGTAAACAATTGTCCATATTAAATAAATGATATATGTAATGCAGCAAACGACAACGCATGGAATATACAACATTATTCTGTTCACGCTAATTACAGGGTATGCACTTGAACTCTTCTTCATTACATATGCTGCAATACTTTTTAAAGATGTACAGAAAAACCGCTGACGGGCCATTTCTGATTCCAACAGTATGACCAAAACAGAGATGTGCTTGTGCTCATTCCCGAATGAGAGAAAGATACAGAATAATGAGTGGGTGAAAGAATTAAATGTTAGTATTTACAGGAGCAGGTAGTATATTCATGCTTAAAAACAGAATAAAATATTTAGCTTTTCACTGGTCTAAGCAAGTTTCGCAGTCAACCGATTCCTCCACCTCCCACTAGAACCGATGTTATTTTCCCGTCCCACTGAACCAATGTTTATAGAACCACTGAAAGCACCAGCATGTCTGCAGTGTGTTAGGGCTGTAGTTGTGGTGTGATCTGCATTCAGAACAGTAGGAGTTGAGATTTGTGCAGACGGTGCAGCTGTCGGTGGTAACCGTGGCTTCAGTACCCTTGTAGTAGCTTCCTTCCTTCCTTCCTTGGGACGTTGCAGAAGTGCACGGACTGGTTTTATGTGCAGCCGCATCTGTGAGTTTAATGATTGCATTTTTTTTGCCTACGTGTCTGGAGCGGGAGGAAGACAGTGGAATAACTTATGGATGCCACAAGCTGTGTCTGAGGTTCTGACAAGTGCTGTCGGCACCGGGAGATCACCATGTTCATCACTTCATTAAGAAAACAGAAATATTCACCACAGCATTTTGCTGCTTGATGTTTTGTTTTTGTTTTTTGCCTCTGTGGGGGAAGGAAGGCCATTTAATCTACACTCATGTCATATAAATTGTAGTATTTTGGGAATACTAATTAGTAACTGGACTGGCACAGACTTTGCTCATAACTCTTTATTGATGGTGACCATGCATCAACTTCTAACTCAGGGGGGGGAGCGGTAAGTTCCTGTGCCCAACAATGGCACTACTGTCCCTAGTGGTCATATCCCACTCTACAACATAAATCACTCCTCTTTAGAGAAACAGCTCACAGTTTAAAATGTAAATATTAGATGTGTGCTACACACAGTGTGCCTCTATGCTAGTTGAGAGTAGGCCAGGTGTTCTATAGTCGATGCCTAAATGAATGCATTATAGCAATATGAAATGTCTGCCAAATGTTTGTCTGTAGATCCTTCTAAACCTGGTATAAGCCTATATACTTTCACTCAGTTTCACCAGTAGCTTCTGTAGTCGCTCTGTGGAATTCCCTTTTACATTCATCATTACATTAGCAAACCCAGTCTTTGAAACGTTGTTTTGCTAAAGTAATGAATATAGTATAGACAAAAGGAAAGCTTAAGACCTTGATTTGCCACACAGTGAGCAGAAGCTACTGGTCAACTGTAAAGGCGATGCATGGACTTCAGTTGAGCTATGGAAAGCAAGGAGATAATTCTGCAAAAACCTTCATTCATTTTCTGACTGTTACCCCTGTAAAACTAGAACCTAAAGTAATTCACAAAGTATTGGAATTAACAAACCTTTGCACTTCCATCTCCTTCCCAGTATCCAAGCCTGTCACCTCACATGGAGGAGCCCAGGAAGCCCGCCCCAGCTGTGCCCCCCGTGGCAGCAGCACTCCCAGCCCCTCCCACCACAGACACGAACATGTCCGTGCCTGACTTCCTGGGGGACGTCCCGTTCACCCTGGCCCCCCACATTCTGGCCATGCAGGCTGGGTTCCCCCTGAACCCTGACCTGATCCTGTCCCGGGATCTGAACTACAATTTGACCAGTTTCAACTATGACTTCACCTTGGAGAACTCGGTGCTCTGTGACCTGTGACGCCCAGCCCCGTGAGTCTCACCAGAGCGTCTCCTGCTCCCCTCTGGCCGCAGAGCGTGGTTCAGCAGGATGATGAGATGTTAAGGGTGGATGGGTGGAGGTTAGGCTACACGAAGCATGCAGTACAGTGGGACAGAACGGGACACACGTTGGGATGCTCAAGCGAATATAGGGTTTCTAAACAATGATTAGATGTTTCTGAGGTGCCTGCCACCAACGTATAAAGGCACTGAAGTGGCAGTGCTTTTGTTAAGTTATAATGGTGATGGCAACATCGTAGATTTAAAATGTTCCCATTTCAAGAAAAAGGGTTGAAATCATGTCATACCATGTCTGGTACTACCTAATTAGGAATACTGTAGCATTCAGGGGTCATTTATATAATACAAATTATTGTACTGTACGTCTTCACTTGAATGTGATCTTTCATCAGCCATTTTACACCTGACCCGAGGTTAGATGCAGTTGCAATATGTTGAGCAGCCATTGCCATTACTGAACAATGAGCAAGATGCTGTAGTTGTACCTAGCTGATTACAGATACATTTTATACATTTTGTGCAATAAAAAAAAAATTGGCTTCCCTGTAGGTTAATCCAATTAAGATTTTAGACTGCTATCCTGGCCTGATTTTTATTGTAATGTAGCTAATAACTTACATTAATGATTGTATCTTGGTATCTGAAATGCCTGCTGTTAAGGACATAGGAAAAATTAACAATCCTAATTTCCTAAATAGTAGTACAGCTTTATATCTTTTTTGTCAATGATTCAGGTTACTGGTGGGGGGGGGGGGGGGGGGGGGGGGGGGTCACACTTATGGAACTGCTGGTAATAACTTAAAGCAGTATTGGTATCCATATACCAATATTTGTGTCTGACTATGAAGCAATGTGTACGTCACACATGTTTATTGGTTTATTTGTGTTTCTTTTCTTTTTATACCTGTTTATGAACAGATGCAGCTTTGTTAGTATGCATTTACTTTTGAAATTGCTGTGCCTTCTGCATGTAAATACATTCTAAATTGTAGGCTACTTCAAAAGCAAATACAATATTTTGAATTTTTTTATTTTTATTAAAATGTTTACAACCCATGAAAAAGAATGCCTCGTTTGTATTGAGTTATTATTTTTGTGATTGTGGATTCGTACCTAGATAAGGCATTTATAAATGAGATCTTGATGCTATTTAGAATTGGTTATCAAAGTAAATACAATGGCAAAACAGTGAATGAACAGAACTTGAACGCATTCGCCCTAATGACAGATCCTTAACCAATACGATGGTCCCAATGCACATGTCTCGCCAATCAGAGTGAGTGAACTGATTTGATCCCGCCCTCGTCCATAAGCAGTAAGTGTAGGGTCAATGCTGTTGTAGGGCTTCGAGCAACAAAGGAACAAGTTTGTAATGCGCTAATTTACTTACTCCGAGACTGGAACCAGGGTTCTAACTGCGCAGACAAGTTGTTAGTTGTTATAGGTTTTTAGCTAAGTCAAATAGTAAGTCTTAAACTAACTTTTTGGGACTCGTTAAGATCGCAAACATGTAGCAGACCACTTCATGCTACCGACTATCGTGAACTAAAAACAAGCGTTCCACAAGTTGGAGACTTCTTATTTTTAATGATTTTATACTGAGCTCAAGTGAAAAACAAACGAATAAGGAAGTAGTCACACATCCTAGAGAACCTGAAAGCATTCCCCTACGACTTACGTTGACTGGAGCAGTTAGTCAACTTTAGGTTAAATAATGTCAGCATCAGCATCCACACCGAGCCAGCAGCGGGTTAAAGCCAGCGGTGACGGCTCCCCCCCGACCCCCTCGCCGGCCTGCAGCAGCACCGCGCATCGCTTGCTGCAACCCATCCGCGCCACGGTTCCGTACCAGCTTTTGCATGGAAATCAGCACAGCCCAACCCGCTCTTCATCCTCCTCCTTCGCAGTCGTTAATAACACCGGATCGGCGACGTCCCATTGCTCCAGTCCCACCAGCCCGACCCAACTGCTGCTTGCGAGCCCGGGCGGAAACGGCTCGGAGGGCAGGCTGGTGGCCAGACAGAGGCTCTCTCCGTCCGACAAGAGCTCGCCGGAGCGCTCCCCGAACTCGCCCGTTCCCAAAGGTAACCGATGTGAAAGTTCGCATTTCGGCTCCCTGTCCTTCCAAGGATAGCTTGGACGTTGACTAGCAGGCTAGCTTGCTAATTGGGTCAGATTCATTGGCGGAGGAGCGGGGATGGTGCGTGACACCAAAAAATGAACAGCAACAAAATCCTATTATATAGCATATTGTCATATATCGATAAGTTATTGATCATTTCATGATGGTTGTTTTTGAATGATTTTGGGGTAATTCGATTGTGGTGTTGCGTTAGCCAAAGGGTTGTTGTTATTATTAAAACTGAATTGCAAACACATAATGGGATAGCTCAAACCCAAATTCCGTTTTGTGATAATCTACTGTTTGAGGTCATGGTTGAGGTCTTTGTAAATGCGATCATTCATTTAAGGAAATGGATGCCTGTGATGATGCATCTCCGGTGCGCACCAATCCATTGCAAACCCATCTCTAATGTACATAACGCCCTCAGCGTTCATCCGTAACATCCAGGGCCCAAGGTATTCTCCGAATGCTGTTGTATGTATAGTATGTATTCTGATGTTTAACATCCACAAGGTAAATGGAAAGGATGATGTCGTAAAATCTCCCTTGCCTATGGCAGTACAGGGGCCTAGCTAAAGCGCTTCCCAGACATAAACACAACATTCGTGCTACTAGCAGTTGCACACTTGCACAAATACAGCAGACCTTCGTGCAGAAAGGAAATAATTAGCAACAGAAAATAACCTGGTTAACATCAAATATGACTGACACCAAAGCTTTGTTTCATTGCAATGGCAGATGCATGTCTACTGTCTCAATTTGCATTTGTTTAAGCACACTATCTTGTCATTGCCTAATAAATAAACCAAACCACTTTTCAGCTTTGCATGCTTTTTAGAGGCTTGCCGCGCCTCCTCAGGTTTAGGTAAGCATCCAAATCCACACAAATTATCTTGTATTAGAGCAACTGTGAGTTTTTAAAATGTCAAAAACATGTCATGCAGTGATTTGCACACCGCCACAATAACTGAGTAAATAAAATAAAATGGATATCTCAAATCAGCACGGTAGCATGTATTGTATGCATTAAGCAAATTATAAAGCCAATGTATTTCAACATTTAGATTCCTATGAATTTACGTCATACCTACAATTATTATGAAATGGAAATCAATGTAGCTGGCTTCCTATGTTATGTAAGGCAGAGAAAGGGTTGTAGTGTGGTAACTCTTAGTCTCTTGTTCTCCCAGTCCGGGGGAGTCAGTGTCTCAGAGGTCTGTGTGTGTTCTCAGGAGCCCTGTGTTTGTGGTAAAGCAGTAAAATTCAGTCGTCATGGCTACGGTTCTTTCAAGCGTAGGGCAGCTGGGGCGGCAGGCTAACGTGGATTGCGCACCGGGAGGGATTTTCAAATACATTAGTGTCAAGTCTGGTATGAAGGTTGGGAATAAAAGTTCAACCTTCATCTCCTGGAAATAAGTAACAAGTGGTGTAACCGGTCTGTATATTAAAACCTCCACCAGCAATCTGCCCGAGACAGCTGTTGCTATCTACGAGTACATGAGCGCTGAAGGGAGCCCCCTATCAGATAGCCATTTTGTTGTCTCGGCCTGTAAATTCAAGAATCCTTTTGAAACTTGTGGGGCAGTTATACAGTGGGTTGGCTGTGGCTGTGTTGTTTTGTATGCGCCTCTCCTTGCCTTGCACGATGGGGGTGATGGTATCATATTGCTAGGTCTTGTGCCATAGCTCTCAACATGTCATGGACATCTTTTCTATCCATAAGCCTGGCACTGCAGGTTTCTATTCCACACTTAATTTAGTGCAAAGTAGTGCAGTCTCCGGTAGCCCACCACCAAAGCTGAGTTTGTTTAAGATATTTAGTTCATGAGTAGCAGAAAGTCTCCATACGTACAACCTACTGTCTACTAGGTTGCGTTATTACAGTGTAGTATTTCCATCGACGTGTGTGTGTGTGTGTGTGTGTGTGTGTGTGTGTGTGTGTGTGTGTGTGTGTGTGTGTGTGTGTGTGTGTGTGTGTGTGTGTGTGTGTGTGTGTGTGTGTGTGTGTGTGTGTGTGTGTGTGTGTGTGTGTGGGGTTACCCTACACAGGAGCAAAGGTCCATGCAATCCAGAAATCCAGTGAAAGGAAGTCGTAGGCTTGTTTTCATTTCAGCCATTCAGCTGAGCCAGAGGTGGGGTGGGTGTCACGGGTGGTTCAACATAGGGCTCTCGAGTCGATAGACTCTTTAATCAGTACCCCCAGCCAGACAGGAAGTCATGCCGGAAAAGGGACCCCTTCTTTTGGAGGACTGCTAACAAGGTACGAAGTAGGGGTCTTAAGGTCTGACCTCACTTTGATTCCATTCTGTTTCATTAAGGAAAGGCACTGCAACATAAAATGTCAAGTTTCATCAAATTTCCATAACATTTTTGATGTCCATCAATACAAAATGGTTCAAGTCACCTCAGCAGATCCTTCTTGTAGTATATAGTATCAAAATACTGTTTTGTTTGTAATACATTTTGAACATTCGAAATCAATGTGGTTGAATTGCACCTAAAAATCAATGCATTCAAAGTGTTTGGTGTCAAAGTGTTTGGTGTCAAAGTGTTTGGTGTCACAAGCAGAGGCTCAAAGTCACGATTCCAGCCCTAACCCATTTAACCAGCTAAATATACCGTCGTTTCTTCATTGCAGTGGTCCTCCATCGCTGGCATAAACGAGGCCCTACTTTGTATTGCAGGAACATGTGTTGTTTGGTGCTTGGCCTTGGTCCTCCTACTGACTGAGCCGCTAATGCTGCGTGTACGAGTGTTCCCATGTCTCATCAGTTCGCTTATTTTGTCTGTGCGGGGATGGTCACGCTCAGCCAGGATTTGGAGTATGCTGTCGGTGCATTCTGTTGCCATAGCGGTACCTCTCTTCTGCTTTATTGGGCAGACAACCCCCAAACAGGCGTCACTTAAGACGAGAATAAACCAATGTGCAGTCAGAAAAATGCCTCTGGTCTTTTCACCTTTTTTTGCCACGTCTTTGACACATGTCACATTGGCTATTGTGAATCAGCAGGACGATTTTAGTGTTTTTTTAAAGATATTTGTATGCCTTCTATGGACAGTGGAGTAGAGAGACCGGAAAGTGATTGAAAGAGGGAAGGAATGACGTGTATTGAATCGAACCTCGGTTGCTCAAGGCATTGCACATGTGGTAAGCGTGTCACCGTGTCATTGCACTTCTGTTACATTAGGTTTGAAAGAAAACGTTAAATCAGAATTCTCCTCCTTGTATTCAATATTCTGGCTAGTAGACCGTGTCACCCAAAGCAACAGTGTAATACTGTAATACTTGTAACTTAGCACAACATTATGTTTCTTTCGTTCCTGGGTTTCTCTGGGATACATAACAGACACAAGATCAGAGTTAATATGGGTACCAAGACACACACACACACACACTGTAATAACGCAACCTAGTAGACAGTAGGTTGTACGTATGGAGTCTTTTCCTGCTACTCATGAATTAAATATCTTAACTGCAGTTCTGATCCAGCATTGAAGAACACAATGTTAATCTTACCTAGCATTACCTTACTTACTCCAACATGAGGGCTGGGAAATGGCAAATTGCCACAGCCTAATTGCTGCTAGCTAAGTTGGCTTGCCTGCTTGCCACACAGAGAGCTGTGTAGCTTCAACCCGGCTCATGTGTTCAGCATCTTCACTCCCCAGATGCTACCAGCGCCATCACGGCTACGATATGAATATTCTTTAGTTTTCGCATTAAGTGTTCACAACAAAAGAGCAGCCTTTTGTTTTGTGTTTTACCTCAAGGGGCAATTCTGGAACATTCGGTGTTCCTCTCCCAAGCAGGGGTTGAAGCAGCGCCGCGCTACCTAGCACAGGAGGCCCATTAAGCACAGACCACTGCCAAGAGACTTAAAACAAGATCAGGAGGGTGTAAATATTGTCGTCTCTAGCCAAGGAACAACGACATGAAGCAATAAGCGTTCCAGTAGGAATCAGGAGATCGTATTGGGACATGCATCTCGATAAATGAACACATGATTACAGGGGAGCATCGTAAAGATAAACACAATACCATGACCCAATTCCTGCAGGCCAATGGAGCCTGTTTTTTTCTCCTTATGGTAAGGTGTAGAATTGCCTCTCTGGGACGATTGTCTGTATTGCATGGCCTGCAAGAGCCTATGGTATCAGGAGAAACCAGAGGCGGTCAAAATGTCTGATGCCACCATTCATCGGGTTTGCTCCGCTAGGCTAAGCGTGGGACACAAACTGTCTGCTAGGGCCATAGGCAGAAGACCTCTTCGTCAAAAAGAAATCCTTTCCAGGACTCCAGCTGAGGTCGGCTCGTTCCCGCCTCCTTTTTTCTGAATGGTCCCATAATAATGTCTGAACAGGTAGTTGACGTGGTCAAAATACATACCGTGTCATGTGGTTACTGTGATATACTGTGGTAGCAAGAGCATTGATAATATGGCAATACTATTTATTTAGCATTATTTGTCTTCATAAAGGGGGAGTATTTCCATTGGTGTTGTGCATTTTAAGGTGTGTGTGCGCGGGATCTCTCCCATTGAATTTCCTAGTGTTGACCTTTACTCTTGGTTATTTTTGGTGTTGAGTAAACCGAGGTCATTGACCCTTTGATGCTTTGAATGGATATTCAATACCACAATGTTTTAGATTTGGCCTCATATCGACAGCCTGACTCTCTACTGCTTTACTACACAAGAGAACAATATATAGATGTATTTCTCCAGTGCTTTGCTTTGAGTGTTACTATATACATATGCAAAACATTAAACATTGCAGCTTTTGCAAAAGCCCCGTCATCATGTTGATACCGGTTCATATTGCGATCTGATGTCAATATAAATGGGATGTATTGTGCAATATCTGCTTTGCTGGATCAATATCTACTATGTAATGGCGTTAACCCACTACACAGTACGGAAAGGCATTTGCAATCAACTATTGCCTAATACTGAACTTTATTCTGTACATTCACACTTGAACCATCTGTATGCAAACCATATCCAATATAAAGGATATTTAGCAAAATACCGACCACATAATAAATGTAATCTGCACAGCCACACACAACCGAGAGCAATGTGGACTTTGTTTGTCAGCGTTAATAGAGTAGAAGGATATTAAGGAGAATCCTTGTTTGTGATGTTTGCTTTTACGACAAAGTTTCGTTTTCTTTGTTTGACTTTGTATTTGGGTCAAAATTGTATTTAGTGAGCTGGTGTACTGTCCAATGGCACGGCTATCTCTGATCGACAAGAGATTCTAACGATGGTGATCAGCCAATCGGAGCGCTATGTATCGCAAGCTCCACCCATAATTGCAGCATGGTCAGCGGGACTTCCTCTACACGGTACAGAGTATCCATTGGCTTTGGATGAGGGTGGGAACGCCTGCACCTAAGCATGAGGCCGGGTTTCAGGGGCGTGGGGAGCAGCAGCGTTGGTCTTATCCCTCTGTCTCTTCATCTCTGCAGCTGAAAGGCCAAAGTCCCAGCAGGTGCGGAGCGTGGGAGCCATCAGGAGGACCTCCTCTTGGGGCGCCATCACCGGCCCCTACCTCACCGGGCAGTGGCCTCGGGACCCCCACCTGCACCACCTGTCCTGTATGAAGGATAAATCCACACAGGTGACCCACCGCCCTCAACACACACACACGCACACGCACGCACGCTGCATCTGTGTGGGTTGCAACACCACTGTAACAAAAGTCTAGGGCGAAATGTCAGCGTGCTCTATTTTAACCAATAAAAAGCATACATTTTCATCCTTTCTTTTTAAACATCTGGTGACATCTCTGCAGATCCCCATCTCATTATGGGTACTGCTTCCCTAAACGGTTGAATATGTACAGTCAGTGTTGCTGCTGGCAAGGGTGGGAAGAGAAGCCAGTGACCGCGGTGTCATCCAGTGCGGACGTGAGGCGTAGGTCATGGCTGGATTTACGGGGCTGTGCCCCAGCCATCACGTTTCTCCTCTACAGCAGCTGGCACGGCTGCATGAGCAAATGAGGAACTCTGAAGCAGAAGTGCCCTCTTCTTCTTCTTGTCTGAACTGAAATGCTCTTGAGTCGTTTGAAGAGAACATCCTGTCTCTTGCTTTGCTGTCATAACCTCTGGCTATGCACAAAACATGATGGCATGCTGACACTGTGCGTGTTGGGCAAGAGATTTGTAGCAGCAAAGAATATCTACCTTATGGGAGCCGTTGTAGTAGCCCATCTCGTGTCTGTATTTTGGTTATTTATTTATTTATTTATTGATATGCCTTTGATATGCAGGGTGGGCTAGGAGTCTGCGTCATGCTATTTTAAGGTTGGTACTATGGGGTTAGTGTGTATTACACTTAGAATACAGAGGCTTTGTCTCTCCAAATAAGAGAGAATAAATGTACATTAGTATAGCATCAAGAAATAACTCAATATGCTCAATCAATTGATCCGACAGATTCTTAACGGCTGGGTCGTGAAGATGCAGACGCTAAAAACCTGGAATGCCCTCATGCTCAGGTGGTTCAGTGCAGCCCAGGGAGGGTACCTCTGGTGGGTTCCTGGGGCACAAACACAAGAGCCGGGGGACAGGGTGCCAGGGGACAGGGTGCCAGTGGACAGGGTGCCAGAGGACAGGGTGCCAGAGGACAGGGTGCCAGTGGACAGGGTGCCAGTGGACAGGGTGCCAGAGGACAGGGTGCTAGAGGACAGGGTGCCAGAGGACAGGGTGCCAGAGGACAGGGTGCCAGAGGACAGGGTGCCAGAGGACAGGGTGCCAGAGGACAGGGTGCCAGAGGACAGTGTGTTTGTGTGTGTGTGTTATTGGACTAAAAAGAAAGTGCTGAAGAACAAAGACGGAGGCATAGCTGAGTCTAGGAATGATGACGTCACCCGTGGTACGCTTGAGAAGGGTGGCCGCTGGGATAGGCGGTGCGTGGGCTGTGAATACCTTGTGACTGCTTGCAGTCCTAGTTATTGTTATGAATAATAATAACGATACGATACGATACTATACGACCGGGGCCCCCGGGCTATACGACCGGGGCCCCCGGGCTATACGACCGGGGCCCCCGGGCTGAGGGGAGTTCCATGGGATTGGTTAGCCAAGGTGGACCCGGGCTGAGGGGAGTTCCATGGGATTGGTTAGCCAAGGTGGACCCGGGCTGAGGGGAGTTCCATGGGATTGGTTAGCCAAGGTGGACCCGGGCTGAGGGGAGTTCCATGGGATTGGTTAGCCAAGGTGGACCCGGGCTGAGGGGAGTTCCATGGGATTGGTTAGCCAAGGTGGACCCGGGCACAATGGTAGTTTTGGAAATTGTGACCCAAATGCTTTTTGAAGTTCAGTGCACTAAACTGGGATGTGAGAAAATACGGCTGGTAAGCATCCTGTTTTTTGTTCAGGGGAGTGTCACGGCAACAATAATCATTTCTATTTATACATTTTTATTTTTTGTTTGGGTTGGGAAAAAGCTTCCTGCACAGAGTAGCCTTTGTATGTAACAATTAGATTCATAACAATAAAAACAAGATCCGAAGAACGCAACATTTGAGCTCACCTTGAATACTTTCCCACAGATGAGTCTAAGGAGGAGTGTCCTACAGCACAAGTATCGCCTCATCTCCTCTGCTAGACCATACTAGTGTAGGAGCAGCGTGGACAGCGCTGTTGAACTCAGGGCACCCAGCCATAAGTTGTATATAATACACTGCGCTCCTTTTAATAGTGTGGCGCTTATGATATCATGTATCGGAGACACGCAAGCTCGATTATTTCCAACCAGCTTTTTTTTCCCAGGACCAAGATAACGACACATAAGGGTGTGTCCATCTCGATGACTACCGCATGACTTTGTACATCCTGCCGCTTGGCAACCCAACAGCTCCTAGTACGAGCGCTGGTTGCTATGTTGTCACGTCAGCCAGCCCCTCCCTCAAAACCTGTGTGTGTGTGTGTGTGTGTGTGTGTGTGTGTGTGTGTGTGTGTGTGTGTGTGTGTGTGTGTGTGTGTGTGTGTGTGTGTGTGTGTGTGTGTGTGTGTGTGTGTGTGTGTGTGTGTGTGTGTGTGTGTGTGTGTGTGGGTTACACTTGTTACTTTCAGTCACACGCCTCTGCCTCACCGTGTCGTAGCCCAGCTAAGGACACACACACACACACACACACACACACACAGAAGATGTCATTGTCAGGGGCACAGGCGTCCCTTTGAAATCCTAGTGTAGGCCTACTAACTGCTACTCCAGAAGTGTTGCTTACTCCCAAGTACCGACCACTACAGGCTGGTTCTGCCCTGTGTTCTGCCCACTCGCTTCTGGCAGGTTCCATGGCCCTGGAAGCATAACCCGGAGTTCAACGACACCGCTCTGTTTTTAGTAATATTAGACACGTAGATTGGACATCTTTTATGGAAGTAGTTGTGATAATGATTTGTTTCGTATGTTTTCAACAGCAGTTTGAGTCCTGAATGTTAAAGTGTCTGTCCACTGTGTGAGTGTGGCACATGCGCCGGCACAGTTACAATAATAATTATAATATCTATATTTGAAAAGGGCCTGGCCCTGCCCCCACCTCAGACAGAGAGGGCTCCTCTGTCTGTTGGAAATGTCAGCGCTGTCAGACCCAGCCAAGGCAAGCAGGAATACTGGTAAATCCTCCCGGTGTTTTCGCAGTTCACCCTGTCGGCCAACTTTGCACATTAGCACACAACCCCAGAGTGAAACATGACGGGGCTTTTGCTTTCTTTCCACCCGGGTATTTTCCACCACTGAGCCTTTCCACAACTTTGCCTTCCAGATTTAGTGTTGCCCTGAGGCATTAGGAGGGCCACAGGGTCAGTCCGCCGGGACGGGAAATTCACAATGAATTCTTTCGAAAATAAAACAAGTCTATGTTGGAATGAACCCTGAAAACCCCCACAAAGCCACCCCAGTCAGATCTGAAGAGCTGGTGCTCCAGAGAGAGAGAGAGAGAGAGAGAGAGGGAGGAGAGACGAGAGAGAAATCCCTGGTAATTGACTTGCTGGAAAACATGAATAAACAAAACGTCCCTTTGAGTCAAGAGTCATTAAGATGAGCAAGGCTGAAATTCAATTTCCTCTCTTGTCAGGCTACAAACTGGGACTGTGTGTGTACGCTCTCATCTGTGTGTGTGTGTGTGTGTGTGTGTGTGTGAGTATGCTGTCATCTGTGTGTGTGTGAGTATGCTCTCATCTGTGTGTGTGTGAGTATGCTCTCATCTGTGTGTGTGAGTGTGTGTATGCTCATGTGTGAATGCTTGTGTGTGTGTGTGTGTGTGTGTGTGTGTGTGCGTGTGTGTACGCTCATCTGCGTGTGTACGCTGCCATCTGTGTGTGTGTGTGTGTGTGTGTGTGTGTACGCTCTAATCTGTGTGTGAGTGAGTGAGTGCGTGTGTGTACGCTCATGTGTGTGTGTGTGTGTGTGTGTGTGTGTGTGTGTGTGTGTGTGTGTGTGTGTGTGTGTGTGTGTGTGTGTGTGTGTGTGTGTGTGTGTGTACGCTCTCATCTGTGTGTGAGTGTGTGTGTGTGTGTGTACGCTCATCTGTGTGAGTGCGTGTACGCTCATCTGTGTGTGAGTGTGTGTGTACGCTCGTGTGTGTGTGTGAGAGAGTCTTAGCATGCATGTGTTGTCTCCTTTGCAGCTGCAGTTAGCTTCTGTGCATGCTGCGTGTGATTGGCCACCGTCGGTTTTGTAGCGACATGCATGACCGCGGTTACAAATGGCATATTGGCTACTTATTGCGTTCTCACTGTAAAACTATTGTACCATTAAAACAGTGTAAAGCTGTCACTGTGATATTCTGTAGTAGTTCATTAGCATGTTTACTGCTAACCTGAACAAAACATGTCATTATGGTGCAAGGCAGCAACTATTATGTCCGAGCAGGCTCCTGTGCTGACCATACCAAAACCCTTAACTAAAGCTATCTCCAAGGGAATACCTAAAACCAACTATTTAAATACATGAAGACTTTGCATGGATTCACACACCAACCGCGTGGACATTCAGTTGGCCTGGACCTATGCCACTGAAGTTTGAGAGACCAAGTCGGCTAATTTATGTCCTGATAGTTTCATCGGTCGACACCTGCTCAGGAGCCTGGGAAGTTAGCTCAGTTAGCTCCTGAGCAGAAGTTAGAGCCTGCTCAGGAGCCTGGGCTACTGAGAAGTCAGTGGCCCAGGCTCCTGAGCCACTGGTACCTTCTATTGACAGTTTCCTGACTCTGGAAAGGAGAAAGAAATCATCGGGACTAGTACCCTTAAAGGGGAAGTTCCAGGCTCTATGGCCATCTGTGAGCAGCGGACACCACTTGTAGTCGATCGGTTCAGTGGTCCCCGGACACGGCCGGTAAGGGTTAGCGTTGGCGAGCGGATGTGGATTCCCAGCTGCCAGAGCAGTAGCTCTACAATTCAGCGTAATACACCTTCCACATAATGCAAAGGTGAATCTAACTGTGTGTCTATCTGGAATAACGTACATTTAAAAGGCGAGTACCAAAGAAACTAGAATTCAGCCTATTTTCCAAACGGCTCCCCACAGCACTATTTCGTTCCGAATAACCATTTATTCTTCCGCTGGGTTGTGCGCCAGGTTACATGTTGCCCCGATCGACGAAAAGCCCTCTCCCTGCTCTGGTCCGACCCCGGTAAGGATCCCAAAAGGGGAAAAAGCCAGAATCCTGAACCAACCCCTTTGAGCCTGACTTGTACATCTGCTCGAGTGATGGCCGTGGGTGCGGCGTCAGTATGCCTTAAGTCTCCCGGTCGGAACGGACCCACAATGCACCGCTGTAGAGGTCCACGCCGTGCCAAGGGAGACCATCCCACACAGACGCAGAGCTCCTTTCAGGCAGAACTTCGTAGGAACATCAAGCCATCGCTGAATTCTTCCATACGGGTGATTTTCATAGAAATGGTTTCCTGTGATCTTGTGTTCAGACCCCCGTATGTTGGATTGAAGAAGTGGAAGAGAAGGGGAGCACACACCAGCGCTCAGCGTCCTGGGGCAGCACCGACCAGCTCAAAGAGGTACAGGACGCGCACGCACCCGCGCACGCACCCGCGCACGCACGCACCCACGCACGCACCCACGCACGCACACACGCACGCACACGCAGCTGATTCAAGTCGTAGCCCCCACTCCACACACACACATTTAATTTGCGCAATGATTCGGAAAGCTCCGTCGCTTTAGTCTTCACACCTGACCTAAACCTAACCATGCTGTTATTGAACCTACAATCAAGGTAAGGCCATTAACAGCTCTTTCAATTGTTCTATGAGGTATAGTGTGACAAGGAAGTAAGTGGCGTGAACTGTCCCACATTCCAGCCATACGAAGTACGTTGGCTCACTCCAGATCCCTTAGGTTACGTGTGCATCCTATAGCCAGCGTAACAGCCAAGGGTCTGCATCTTAGTGGCAAGCGTGGCCTCCACCTCGTCTCCTCGCTTAGCTGCCATTCACACAGGGAACGGCAGCGATTCCTGTCGGAGTGCGTGGCTCCTGCACCGATGCTGACTGCTGTCAGATAGACAGGCACAGACGCACAGAGCTCCACCCGGCTGGCTGTCTGTTGCAGCGGGGAGGTGGCAGATAAGCCTATCTCCTCTCTAACGACCAACTTCCCCTTCTGTGCAACCGGCGTTACGCTGGGCGCAATCTATGGGCCGCCACAGCCGTCACCACCCAGTCATCTTGTTGGGGGGAGGGGGGGGGGGTATAGCTTCATGCTATATCTGGTAAAGTAAAGGTCTTGGGGCCTTATGTTGTTGTCACTGTAGCTTTGATGGGTGGTTAGTGGTGAATATACATGGGTTGGTTGAACGCATGGTTGTAGCAGTATTGTATTGTTTTCAACCCCACCTTGTTATCGTTGCGTGACCAACCATTTCAGACTTTTCTTTTTATATTTTGAATATTAATATTTAATATGGAAAGTGAATGGGACAAAAATGCTAAAATCAACCACTCCTAACCTGAACACCTGGGAGTTGTCAAATTAAATTGGCATATGTAGACCAGAAGTAAGGAGGTCTCCAAAACGTTTCGTCCCGCAATGACCACAGGGGGCGCTATAACTAGTGGTCAAACCTTACCGGCTGCGCACCTCAACCTGTTTTGTAAAGAATTCTGAACCTTGGTATCTGGGCTTATTGGACAGTCCAATAAGCCCAGATACCAAGGTTCAGAATTCTTTACAAAACGGGTTTAGTAGAAAAGTAAAGTACCTCTTTTGCGGCAGGGGGGGGGGCGCTATAACTCGCAATCAAACAAAAACTATCATTATTAAACTATCGGCCCCATCGTTCGATCAATCACAAGTCCGCTTCAAAGCGGCCCAGGGACTTGAAACTCTGCGTGCTCGCTCATTAGCCTGGCTAGCATTAGCATGTTAGCACGCTCACGGAATATTGCGCGCACGGCGAGTTGGCAACCACACGCGCATGCGGCGACATGTCTCGTTTGAATGCGTTTTAATGTGTTGTACAATGAGCGTGTTAAACGTGCACCATGGCCGCCAACCCTCACCAGAGAATTGCTTTGAAATTAAATGAAACATTCTACACTTTTGCATGATTCAAGTCAACAGTATCTGTAAACAAATCCAATAAATTGTCCATTGCGGCTGCTCATTGCCGGCACGACGGAGAGCCTTTTCAATTCCTCGCTCTCACGCCCCCGCTGCCCTGGCCCATTGGCCCCACAGGAAGAAACCTGACCAGAGGCCCTGGTTCACCTGTGATGTGTGAGGAGAGGAAACCGAACCCCCCCCCCCCCCCCCCCCCCCCCCCCCCCCCCCCCGCTCTACGGTGTCTAAGCGGCGGGCCGGCCAGAGAAAGACGAGGGGATCGCATGTCAGCCCTTTTCAGACAGCCCTCTTTGAGAAGTGCACGTGTGTAGGAACATGTGTGGACATGTCCCAGGCATGTGCAGACAGGTTCCGGGCCTGAGTGTAGAGATTGGGATCTGACTGCAGACCAGCTGTCCTAGAGAGTCCAACAGCCGCTTGTTGTTTCTGAACAAACGACCCCACCGCCCACCTCCTCAAAGCGCTCCCTGTAGATCTGCAGCACATAGAAAATACACACAGGTGCATCATGTACGACCCCTTTTGAAGGGTGCTTTGCAGACCCTATTGTCTCTTATAGATTTATTTGAGTCATTATAGTAATCAATAACACCATTATCTTGCTGTTGGTCCACTGTACTCTGTGTTGTTCAACCCATGAATGTATTATGTTCAGCTGCACTCCATAACCTCAGTCTGCCCCCAGCTACCAGGTTGATTCCCTGCCCCTCTGATACCTATGGGGACCTCCAGTGGCTATTTTGGGGTATAACACACGTTGTTTTATTATCCACACCATATGACAAGGGTCCTGCCAGCAAAAGTTCAGCTAAGCCCCCGTTCAGATCCCAACCGTAACCATCACCTCTCCCTAACCTTAAAGTGATGGAAATCCGTAAGTTACTTCTAATTAGGTTATTAGCTGTTATCAAGGTGCGCATTAAGCATCAGAAAACGATGCCTCAAGACCATGAAATCCATTGCAATTGCAATTTGCTTGACTGAAATCACCTTTGCCATTCCTCTGGACTGTGCCATATATATAGTACGTCTAGTCCAAGTTTGTGTTGTACTGATGGCCCTGTGATCGTTGCGTCTCCTCTCTCTTCCTAATGCCCGTGGCGTCCAGCAGATAGCCAAGCTGAGGCAGCAGCTGCATCGCAGCAAGCAAGGCGGTCGTCACCACCACCTCCCCCACCACAACAGCAGGGACAAGGACTGCCTCTCCCCCCCGCCTCCGTGCATCACCTACGCCCCCACCACCACCCTCAGCCAGCTGCAGGTACGCACACACACACACAGACACATGCACACACGCACGCACACACATGCACACGCACGCACATGCACACGCACACACAGAAACTCCCAGGTGATATCAAAGATGATGGTTGTGAATATGGATTAAGTTGTATCTGTATGGGTTATGGACAACACTTTGGTGTTACAAATGTGTAAAAGTTAATTATAACAAAAAAGGTTACACTTGTATAAAATGGAAATATGAATGACAGAACAACTGGAGTTGTTTCATGGCTTTATCATGCAGTTCAATGCTCATTAAGGACGAATGTAGACGAAAACACATATTTTACTTTCTACGTGATTAGTATTCTTTTGATGAAACAGCAGGTTAACATGCATTCTAAAATTGGAACGTAATATATAATGTTTGCATGCAACTTTAGTGACTTGTCTTTTTGATAAATGTCGAATTAAACACTGAAGACAATTAATGACTAATTTAAATAGCGCTTTTCAAGGTACCCAAAATGCTTTATAGTGAGTGTGGGTGTGTGTGTGCGGGTGTGTGTGTTTGAGGGGGGGTTACGACACATAATCCACTACCAGTGTGTAGCACCCACCTGGGTGATGCGTGCCAGTATGTGCAGAACGCTCCCCACGCTACTCAGAGGAGATGGGAGGAATGATGAAACTATTGGAGGCTGGTGGATGATTAGGGGGCCATGCTGGTACAAGAGCCAGGGTTGGGATGTGGCTGGGGTGAGCACCCCTACTTACATTTCTGCTCCTTTGGTACAAAATGTTGATGGTGCGTCCGAGAGAGGGTTAAGCTCTTAGGGTACTTATCGTGTATCCCCACGGTCTGTGTGAAGATGTGTGGAGCTTCGTCTGTCCGCAATTGATTTTGATATCCGCGTCAGACAGAGGGTCAAGCGTCTCTGACACTTAAAGTATAACGCCACGGAGTGTGGCGCAGTTCATATACAACAGCACTCATTGTAACTCTCCTACACAACAACGCTACTAAAAAATAATCACAAATGGCTCATAGCCATGGGGATAACACGCCCCCCTCCTTCCAAGAACCTTTAGCCCAAAACAGGTTTAATTAAAAACTCGTTCTCTGTAGAGCCGTTTGTCCATTCTGGGCTACTGTAGAAACATGGCGGTGCAACATGGCAGCCCCCAAGGAAGAGCACCCTGTAGATTTAAAGGGCTCATCCTAACGTGATGAAAACGCAACGATTCTTATTTTCGTGGGATTAGACACCAATTCAAACATACTTATGAATATTAATGAATATACTTGAATATACTTATGAATCCCCCCCCCCCCCCGTCCGGGATCAACAACCCCAGTGGGGCATCATCACCACACATGCGTGTGTCTCTCGCCCCAGCAGCAGGCGTCCATGTCCAAGTCGGCCCCCATGCCGCTGTCCAGCATCACGGCGCCCAAGCCGCCCATCGCCCGGGTACCCAGCAGCATGGAGGGCATCAACCACGAGCTGGAGAAGGTCTTCATCAGGGACCACGGCGACAAGGACGAGCTCAAGGTCAGACCCCACCCTCCTCTGGGGTTAGACGTCCTTCCTTAAGACGCTAAAGGGAAGGAGAGAGAGAGAGAGAGAGAGAGAGAGAGAGAGAGAGAGAGAGAGAGAGAGAGAGAGAGAGAGAGAGAGAGAGAGAGAGAGAGAGAGAGAGAGAGAGAGAGAGAGAGAGAGAGAGAGAGAGAGAGAGAGAGAGAGAGAGAGAGAGAGAGAGAGAGAGAGAGAGAGAGAGAGAGAGAGAGAGAGAGAGAGAGAGGTTTAGCAATATACCCTGAGAATGTGTTCAGGTAGTTTTTACATGCATACAAATATTTGAAGTACTTCCAAAAAAGAATGCATGATGTTTTTTATTTGCTGTTATGCATATTGCTTTTGAAACAGCGACTATTGGAAAATAATTTTAAGTGACAATTTAGATCAACTATTATTTTGATATGTTGTGTGCTTCTTATTTCACACAAACGGTTTGTAGTGCAACGGACTTGACATGCGACAGGATTAAAAAGACGCCTAAAGGATTGATGCAACATGGAGGTTTTTGACTGAACTGTTTTGTAGGGATGGGAAACTGCAGGGACAAGATATGATATTAGTGCCATATAATTGTTGTCATCAATTATGTTATATATATATTTACGTCAACCTGACGAAACATCGCGTGATAGTTTTCCTTCTCCCTTCCATCCCTCCCCCCTCCCCCCTTCCCTCTCCCCCCCCTCCCCCCATCCCTTCCCCTCCCCCTTCCCTCTCCCCCCCCTCCCCTCATCCCTCCCCCCTCCTATCCCTCTCCCCCACCCCCCTCCCCCTCCCCCCCCAGGCCCTAGAGGTGCCGGACGGCCGGCGCGCCCCCTTCCCCCCGCAGCAGCGCAGCAGCAGCACCCGCAGCGTGGACACCCAGACGCCGTCCTCGGTGCCCGGCCGCTCCAGCAGCTGCTCCAGCCTGTCGCCGTGCCCCTCGCCCGCCGCCGGCCCCCCGGGGTCCCACGCCGGCAGCCCCTACTCCACCGACGAGCTGCTGTACGACCGGGACAAAGGTACGCACGACCACGGGGGCGGCAGACAGGATACAGGCGGCCCACCGACCGACGCTGACCTCCTAAAACCATGGAAACGCGTTCAGGGTCACCGGTGAAGGAAGCCGTCGCCGCGCGATTGGTTATTGAACGTCAAACCCAACCTGATTGGTTAGGTCAGCGTCAACCGGGTCAAAGGGTTTCAATCGTTGAACTCGGGGGGGGGGGGGGGGGGGGGGGGGGACGGACCTCAACGCTAGCTAAAAAAAAAAGTAATTCCCTCACGCTAGCTTCTTCCACCGGTGACACACACACCTGTAATGGTATGTGCGTCCACAACAGAATGGTGTCTCAGAGGTGTAGTCCAGACTGGCCGGCCAGCCTGTACGTCCAGTTGGCACATATCTAGTTGTAGCTAAAGATATGAGCGGGCTCGTACAGGCAGCCCGGGCGCGGACACGGATCATATGGTAAGAGCGGTGTGTACAAATGTATGTGAGGTGGAACAGGCTTGACATGACTCGGGCTCCTGCACCCAGGAAGGAGCTGACGTCTCCCTCGGGCAGGGCAGGTGTGATAGAAGACGCTACAGCCCGCAGGACATACTGCAGGACGTTGGCTAGGCGCGGGACACTCTGACTGACACATCTATTTAACGTTTGCCTTAAACATTACAACCTCCAGGTGGATTTCAAACCATTAACTCAAACGGTTGACGGAGCACGATTCTCGTTATGTTCGAATGGGTGATGTTTGGTTGGTAGGGGTTAAAAAACAAAAATGCTGTTACAGAAATGCCCAATTTGTCAGGCTAGCAGGTGCTAGCTAGTTGCTAAACAATAAAGATATGGTAGACTTTACTATCTGCTATTTAGTCATTATACTTGTATCCAAAGTGACTTAGGACACAGATATGTGGATAAGAAGCAAGGAGGGGTTTGGCATCTCATGGATGCTTACAGGTAGACAGACAGACATCAGGGTCAGCTGGGAGTCCAACATTCTAACCCTTAGACAACCCTGCCCCTAATCTGACACGAGACAGATTGGCTGCATTTTAAAAACCGCAGACAAACCACAGTTCATGCCCAGTTTGAACCTAGATATCCAACATCATGCCAAGTTTGAACCTAGATATCCAACATCATGCCAAGTTTGAACCTAGATATCCAACATCATGCCCAGTTTGAAGCTAGATATCCAACATCATGCCCAGTTTGAAGCTAGATGTCCAACATCATGCCCAGTTTGAAGCTAGATGTCCAACATCATGCCCAGTTTGAAGCTAGATATCCAACATCATGCCCAGTTTGAAGCTAGATGTCCAACATCATGCCCAGTTTGAACCTAGATATCCAACATCATGCCCAGTTTGAAGCTAGATGTCCAACATCACATGGATATCGAGTGCAGGTAGTACCTCTCGGAGGGAGATCCCAGGAGCCAGGTGATATAATAACCAGGTGATGTGTTGAGAAGACCACACCATATGGGTCAGCTGGCGTGGTTCTGATCAAATGTCCCGTGACGCCTCCCGTAGGTGCCGACAGCGGGAGCAGTTCCCCGCTGCCCAAGTTTGCCTCCTCGCCCAAGCCCAACAACAGCTACATGTTCAAGCGGGAGCCCCCCGAGGGCTGTGAGAAGATCAAAGCCTTTGAGGAGACCAGGTATGGATTCTTCACTTTTGATTTCTTTATCTCTGAACCCTGATCCAAATGTGTCATTTTGACGTCTCCATGAGTGAATTATAGTATCATTTGTAATACATAGTGTAGGCTTTGGTAGCTATAGGTCTACCGCATTTTTGGTTTCGTCTTTTAGAATGTGTGTTGAAGCCCAAGGGGTCGGTTATTCACCTCGGAGGAACCTTAACTTGACATTAACTTGATTGAGTGAAATTTATAATTGCGAAACATGCTATCATGCATTGGATACGGGGCGAGCAATCTCTACAATATGAAAGGATTCACATGTTTAGAACGATTTCAATGTAAAGAGGAGCCTGCTAGCGTTGTCCTCCTCATGCATGGTTCACATGTTTAGAACCATCTTTAATGTAAAGAGGAGCGTTGTCCTCCTCATGCATGGTTCACATGTTTAGAACCATCTTTAATCTAAAGAGGAGCGTTGTCCTCCTCATGCATGGTTCACATGTTTAGAACCATCTTTAATGTAAAGAGGAGCGTTGTCCTCCTCATGCATGGTTCACATGTTTAGAACCATCTTTAATCTAAAGAGGAGCGTTGTCCTCCTCATGCATGGTTCACATGTTTAGAACCATCTTTAATCTAAAGAGGAGCGTTGTCCTCCTCATGCATGGTTCACATGTTTAGAACCATCTTTAATCTAAAGAGGAGCGTTGTCCTCCTCATGCATGGTTCACATGTTTAGAACCATCTTTAATCTAAAGAGGAGCGTTGTCCTCCTCATGCATGGTTCACATGTTTAGAACCATCTTTAATGTAAAGAGGAGCGTTGTCCTCCTCATGCATGGTTCACATGTTTAGAACCATCTTTAATCTAAAGAGGAGCGTTGTCCTCCTCATGCATGGTTCACATGTTTAGAACCATCTTTAATCTAAAGAGGAGCGTTGTCCTCCTCATGCATGGTTCACATGTTTAGAACCATCTTTAATCTAAAGAGGAGCGTTGTCCTCCTCATGCATGGTTCACATGTTTAGAACCATCTTTAATGTAAAGAGGAGCGTTGTCCTCCTCATGCATGGTTCACATGTTTAGAACCATCTTTAATCTAAAGAGGAGCGTTGTCCTCCTCATGCATGGTTCACATGTTTAGAACCATCTTTAATCTAAAGAGGAGCGTTGTCCTCCTCATGCATGGTTCACATGTTTAGAACCATCTTTAATCTAAAGAGGAGCGTTGTCCTCCTCATGCATGGTTCACATGTTTAGAACCATCTTTAATCTAAAGAGGAGCGTTGTCCTCCTCATGCATGGTTCACATGTTTAGAACCATCTTTAATGTAAAGAGGAGCGTTGTCCTCCTCATGCATGGTTCACATGTTTAGAACCATCTTTAATCTAAAGAGGAGCGTTGTCCTCCTCATGCATGGTTCACATGTTTAGAACCATCTTTAATGTAAAGAGGAGCGTTGTCCTCCTCATGCATGGTTCACATGTTTAGAACCATCTTTAATCTAAAGAGGAGCGTTGTCCTCCTCATGCATGGTTCACATGTTTAGAACCATCTTTAATGTAAAGAGGAGCGTTGTCCTCCTCATGCATGGTTCACATGTTTAGAACCATCTTTAATGTAAAGAGGAGCGTTGTCCTCCTCATGCATGGTTCACATGTTTAGAACCATCTTTAATCTAAAGAGGAGCCTGCTAGCGTTGTCCTCCTCATTGCATGCGTTGTCCCAGCAGCTCCAGAGCGTCCACATCGGCCCCCGCCCCGCTCTTCTCCTGCCCCGACAAGAACAAGGTCAACTTCATCTCCACGGGCTCCGCCTTCTGCCCCGTCCGGCTCCCGGGGCCCCTGCACCTCGGCCCTGCCTTCGAGGCCCACGCCGAAGAGGACCACCATGATGATGATGATGATGATGAAGCAGAGGTGATGACGACGGAGCGCCCTGCCGGGACGCCCCCTTCCTCCTCCGGCACCCAGCCGCCCGAGGACGACGCCGCGCCCCCCCAGACAGACCCCCAGGCTGTCAGTTAAGAAGCCTGAGCAGAGGCTGGCCTCTGCCCAGCACCCCATCTGTGCTAGCCGCCACTACCACGCCCCGCCACACGCACACACCACCGAGACCCCCAGAGAATTACCCCCCCTCCCTCTGCCAAGCAGCGCCTCACACACCACCGAGACCCCCAGAGAATTACCCCCCCTCCCTCTGCCAAGCAGCGCCTCACACACCACCGAGACCCCCAGAGAATTACCCCCCCTCCCTCTGCCAAGCAGCGCCTCACACACCACCGAGACCCCCAGAGAATTACCCCCCCTCCCTCTGCCAAGCAGCGCCTCACACACCACCGAGACCCCCAGAGAATTACCCTCCCTCCCTCTGCTAAGCAGCACCTCACATTTTTGCTAAGTCTTAATTATTACTTTTTTGCTGTTACCTCCCCCCCCCCCCCCCCCCCCCGTCTCACTGCATGACCAACCCCGTGAGGTCACACACCCTGCGGGGGGGGGGGGGCACAGCGGAGACATGACAAGTGGAGTTTGAGGAAGCAGTGACACAAGCTGGATTCAGCGTTTGTGTTTGTGGGTCTGTGTGTGTTTGTGGGTGTGTTTGTGTGTGTCTGCGTGGGGGGGGGGGGGGGGGGGGGGGGAGGAGGGGGGGTATGGGGGGCATTCACAGTATGAATAAGCTTTCTACACATGCATATATATATATATAATTAATTTCTTATATCTCTATCAATGGAAAGAAAAATCGTTGTTTTAAGAAAACAGAGGAAAAAACGGTGTTTCTTTGTTATGTACCTAGCAGGAAAAGACCGCCGTACTATTCAGGATTCTGTTTATACAATCAAGGCCAGAGTTCCCCATCTATCAAACCAGAAACACTATGAGAAGGGGAAACGTAGAAGACGACCGACCTGGCCTGTCTGGATGCAGACTAGCTCTTCAGGTATATCCCTCGGAGTCTATACTCAGGTAACTTATGTAACGTATGTCCAAAAAATTATCTGCCGGGGCCCCACACCGGTGAAGGGATAGTGATTAGAGGTAAATCCCCAGATGTACCTTATTCCCCCCCCCCACCCACCCCCCACCCCCGGTAAACATTCCAAGCTTCAGGCCGGCTAGGTCTTCTTGACCCAGGGTGGTCTGGCGCTAGGAGGATGATGGGATGGAGAGGTACTGGACAGACCAAGGTACACTGTGAGAGGCTGACCCAAACAGCGTAGCAGAGTGCTTCGTGCTTCCGACGGCTGGCCTACGCCACATTTCTCCTCGTCCTAATCGGAGAGTCTGGAGCGGGCCCTACTGTGTGAGGCTTGACTGGAGAGTATAGTTGTCCCGTTCACTTTAGAGGACGAGTGCCCCCCCCCCCCCCCCCCCCATTGACAAAAGTATGCACCAAAGTTTCCCAGTTTCCAGGGAATGTCCAACGAGACTGTTGCCATAACGCAACGTTCTGCTATTCCATTGAATGCATTCCATGCGCTTTTTAAGCTGCGCTGAAAGACTGTTTAATTCATTCCCCAGGAGGGAAGACAAAGTGGAGGGCCACGAGGTTTTTGATGCACAGAAAGAAAACCTCCTGGTCTCCCTCCCTCTTTTCGTCCATTAATCATTGGTGTGTTTTTATAAGAACCATAATGGCACCACAAAGCGAAACTTCTCAGCAACTTTCATCAGTTATTCTGTGCGAGACAGCACCCTCTATAGGTTACACAATGCATCACCGTTAACACGAACGTTATCGTTTCCAAATGTAAATGATCCACAATATTATTTATCAAGACAAGTGAAGAGAAACATAATCAAAAAAAAAAAACATTTATTTTGATATATTGTGTGCTCGTGGAATTCCTGCATCCTTATTTTGTACATATGTGGCTTTAAAAAAAAAAAACAGGATTAATGCAACATTGTGGTCTTATGACTTTCAGCACCTTGTCCAGAAACATAGCTTATGCAGTGTCCAACATACCCCTGGCACTGGTAAACTAGATGTGTGCAATAATAGACGGTGGCGTTGTCCTCCTCCTCCCGAACGCTTCCTGTTTGACACGTCATCACGTCTCGTCACTTCCGTTGAGCAGCGGGTGCGGGCCGGATTAGCGGACGGTCGTGCAGCGATAAAGCCATCAGTCAGTTGAGAGACGGCACCAGGGTGATCGGAGCGCAGCGCCGCCGGTGGGCAGCAGAGTGTTGATCATGCCGCGTGTTAAACCATACTTGTGTAACCTGCCTTGTCAACGTTCATGCACAAAATGGCAATAAAACCATCGGTTTGTTTTGTCCACTGCTCTTTGTGGGTCGTCTGTGTTCAGCTATGTAAACATTACGACGCGTTTCGGCTTTCTCGGGAAAATACAAAAAGTTGATGGCGTAAGTTTTCCCATTAGCACCCCCTAGTGGCTCGTGCTGCTCCGGTTATGGCGATACACCAGACAACGGTGACCACCGTCTGAGACGTGCCTGGGGGGGGGGGGGGGATCTTCTAAGACGGCCAGAAGGAGAAGGTCATAAATTGGCTTTAGGGTTTGTGGTGTCTTTGTAAAGCGACAGCAAGGTGTTGGGTATACTGGGTATTTCGCACACTGTTTATTACACATACTAGATCATAACCGTATGATTTAGCAGTGGAATATTGACGAGGGAATGTGATTTAAGAACCATACATGAAATAAAAACACGTAACACTGATGAATAACCAGGATCCTAGTTAATACTGAACTCCCCCTGGCACAAGGAGAATGAGTATGTTCATCTTACATAGTTTACAGCCTCTAACGACATCCATACATTTACAGACAGATACATGCTTATTAACACTCGTTGGAAATTGAGAAATGACTTCTTTTTTGTATGTCGTTATAGTTATGTGTATAAGCACCGTGATACATCCATGTTGACTTGAACCAAATGCTTCAGCAGATGTCTGATTTGAGCTCAACATGCCTCAAGTTCTATGGTTAAAGGCTACACTTCATGAGACGTAGGACATCGCTTTACATTCAGGATTTAAAGCTCTTTATTGGCATGGCAAACATACAATATACACTGCCAAAGCACGAACAGTTAAATAAGGTAGACCCTAAGACACAACACTAAAAAAGGGGCTTGGGGGCCTTATGCAGTCCTATTTAGGCCTACCGCTTATAGGAAGGGCCCATCGCTTATAGGAAGGGCCCATCGCTTAAAGGAAGGGCCCATCGCTTATAGGAAGGGCCCTGCCTCACTAGTGGTCCTGTAGCCTCGCCAGTCGACCTATAGATGTTTCGAAGGAGTAAATCAGCATTACTTTCAGCCCAAAGCCCTGTATATGGGTCGCGTGACGTCGGGTCACGTGACGTCGTCACACATCTTTCTTTGGCCTCATCATGTCGTCATAATGAACAATACCTCAGAACAGAAATAGGAGCGTTCACGCTGCTGAGCTCATTCACTATTGGGCGGTCAGAAGAAACACTCCTCCTAACTTCCTTTCTACAGGCCTTTGAGGGAGGTCAAAGTTCTGGTACATAAGGTGGGGCGAGACCATGTAAAGCTTTACAAGTCATAGAAGTAGTTTAAACCAACCCTGTTTCACGGGCAGTAGTGACATTAGGACAGGGTGATGTGGTAACGGAGCCTGGAGCGTCAGCCCGGCTGCAGCAGTTTGGACCGGCTGTAGTCCGGCTAGAGCCGCCTGACTGGGCCACGCAAACAAAGAATTACAATCATATAAAAACAAATACATCCCAAATGAATTCTGCAATAGCCTTTTGACCTTTTCTCCACTGCATTGTGTCCCAGAGATATAAGGAGGAAATGAACTGCATAATGGACCATGTTTTATTTTAATGGTATCCCACAAAAAAACACAAGAGGAAAGCGACGGGGGGTGAGGATAATGCAGCTCTCAACCTGTTGCTGAGACACAACAGATCAACAAGAACACATGTAAGCGGTGCTGTAGGCGCGGTTTGAGCGCCAGTGAGAGGAAGGCGACATGAGAACATCTGTTCCCAGTTGATTGCACCTGCCTCTCCATGATCCCATTTGGATTTAACATTGCTCCTAGCTCACTTCTGGCCAATCAGGGCTCTCTCTCTCCCCTGACTGACTGGGGAGTCTTCATCCATCAATCACAGGTGTGTGAATATCAACACGTCTTAATTGCTGAGAAGCAGGGGATTTGGTTTCGTTTCAAATGCTTAACCCTCAAATCGGACCTAGAGCAGCCTCAAAGCAATTCAAACGTGCTTCATCCACACTCCAGAATGAGGCTCATAGGTGGAACATGGCTAACATAGTTTTTGACGTTAATGTGTAACCAAGGACACAAATGAAATTGTAAATTATGGGATATCAGAAATTGTCAAAATGAATTTATTTTGTGTTTATGGAAAGAAGATATGGGCGTGTCGGACAAACGTTTGTCTAATATTTGAAGATCTTTGCATATATAACATGAGCTCCTATGAGCAGAATGTAAATGTCATCAAAAATACAAACATTAGGCAAGATTCGAAGCGTTATGTTCCAGGAGTCTCACAGGTCACTTTTCAGTCCAATTGCACAGGGCTGTAGACGATGACGCTTAATATTCATATTGAACACTTCTACAAAAACCTAATCTCTCACAGGACATGAAGCTGCCGTTTTTCAGTTCTTCTGATCGGTCTTGTTTAGGACACATTACTCCATGTTTCTGCAGGAGTAAACGTATCCAGCAGGCTTCTCTTGTGACATCTAGTGGTCGGTGCCTGCATCTCAAATAACCCCCCCCCCCCCATGGCATTGCCTCTGAAAATATTTGAGCGATATCAAACCTCAAACCATGTCTTACTATGAATAATGCAGAGATGGTCGGTATCTGAGCACCAACCTAGCCTGGAAGGAGGACCGCCAAAAACCTGGATGTCTTAAACACAGCAAGAAAACACAGGAGGCAAAGCAATGTGTAAAAGGTATGCCGTTTTCATTTATTTTTATAAATAACGAGGAATTATTAATTAATTAATTATTAATAAATCCAAACGACCATGGCTGGACAGCGTGGAACTGGAATATAAACTTAAGTGAGCTCTTAACATGAGGTGGAAGAAGGCCTTCCATGTCATTCTATTTCCTTTTTTCATTATTTGCTTCCTTGAAAAAATGGTGGGAATAACTAACGTAACACCGTATGTGTTTCTATACAGAGATCAACTAATCAGCAAATAAACACAGTAAGCCTTTGTGTTCAAAAATATAAGTATTTTATGTATGCCTGCTCCCCACCCCTATTCATGTTCACAAGTGTTTACGTGAATGAAGAAGTTTCAGCAGTCATTAACTACAGTGATTATCATCCTTTCCAATGTGTTAAGTCACTTGTACCCATAATAATAATAATAAGAATAATATTATACAGTCTTGGAGTTCAATCTTCCATCAGAAGGGAACGGCCCTGGAGTCAAAACGTGATCATGAACACACGGCTGGTGTAAGTTACAGCAGTACCCCAGTGCTGGAGTAAAGCAGGTGTTCCCTAGAAAGGGGAACAAGCTTATACAAGGTTATCAACCATCAAAACCATGGCGCTTCAACAGCCCAATGTGCAAATCTATTTTCGCCCAAATAATTTAATAATGGAACTTTTAACAATTGTAAAATGTTCTTCTTGAATGCGCTCGCTAATCAGTACCTTACAACCTGAGCACGTCTGAGTGGCGCGCGATGTATTTATTTGCCATTCCCTCGAGTGCGTTCTTTCTAGCTTGTTATTTGTTTAACTTTGAGTTCAAGTTTAGAATACATCATCCCGTTTTCCTTTTGCTTTTTTTGTTGCCAACATCCGCGCACGACATGTATGCACAACACAATGTGAAGTCAGGGATAAGGAACAATGATTGAATGAATGTGAAGCAGCAGAGGAATGACGAGGACGCTGGTGGCCAGTTAGGGGTTACAGCTTGTGATGCGAGCGGTTTCACTGGGCAGGCTGGAACAGGTTGGCCGGTACGCTCATCCCTCGGTGCGATGTCGTGTTCCCGCCACAGTCCACGTACTGGTACATCTCCATGGACACCTGCTCTGCGTGGCCGAAGTAGGTGGTGGTGACCGTCACCCTGAGGGAGCAGCATGCGGGGGATCAGGGCACATGAAAACAATGGCCACCGTTCCACAAGCTAGCATGCAGCAAGGTACACATGCTAAAGCTTTGTCAGAATTTTGCTAAAAACACATGTTAATGGAGACACATGCAAAGATATTTCGTTCACACATTTCACAGCGAGGCTCCGCCTTCTTTTGACATCACGGTTATCATACAAAGAAGTGAGAACTTCACAATCAGCTAGCACTACTAGCTAGCAAGCTATATGCTCAAAAAGCTATGCTAGCCTTGAATCGCATGCACAAAGTTGATCGACAGCCAGGGGTTACACTTTCTCTCTTTGAGCTGCTTTAATTGGTTAGAAGGATGGAATATCTCTGCACTGCTGCTACACTGGTCAATGAACAGCTCTCCCAGTAGACCGTGTCTCAGTGGGTCTATTCTTTGCTCATTTCTTTGGGGCAAAACTAAAATAGAAACGACTTCCCTACTGCAGCTTTAAACAACGAAAAGAATGAAAAGTAAGAGGAGTAAACGCCACCAGAGGTTAAGGGCTTGCTGTGCTAAAGGGATACTTACTGCATCATGACCACGATGTTGTGCACCTTGATGGTCTGCAGAGTGCAGTAGTCACTGGGGACACAAACACATTACCATCAGCGACTTCTCCCGGTCTGAGATCTAAATTCACCTCATCGTCTTCCTCCTAACGTCGGGTGTTTTGATTCGGGTCATGTGATGCTGGTGATTCTGGTTCTGTGTGTGTGACAAGATCCAACATCTTGGTAAAGACACCAAAACATTGGAGGGTGAAGCTAGATGGGGTCTGAGCCACACCGGCTACCACATGGCTAGTTCTGGTTCGCAACAGAATGAGGCATAGCGGGTTAGAATGAGGCATAGCGGGCTGCCCATCACAAATATCAACCCATCATCTATCAGCCAGCGGGTCCTTACCCTTTTATTGGCTTGTGACCCAAACTCTAGGTCAGAAATAATCGTTCACATCTGCATCCAGATGTGCGTGTCAGGGGACCCGATTCTGGGTGCGTTTGTTGAGCGGACTGTACTCACTACATGTAGCTCATCTCATCCGCCAGAACCGTGGACACCATGTAATCCATCTAAGGGGAGGGAAACCAATGCACACACAAAGACATTTGAAGCCACGGTCAACGCTCCTAAAACAAACCAAAAAGGTTGTGGCTAGGTTCGCGTGGCGCAGGCAGTTATTCACCTGCTTCATGTCCAGGGGACTGATGGCCGTTATGTTGTTGATGTGAGACTTGCCGATCACCGTCTTGGCGAACTGCACCTGTGCGGTGATGTTGGCCACCTCCACAGAGTAGTAGTTGTTGTTGGTGATGTTCAGCGTGTTCTGAGGCAGAGAGCGAGAGTCACATTCTGAGGGCGAACGTTTAAAAGGCGCTGTAGGTAAGACCTGTGCCAGCTGTAATTCAAGTGTCATTTGTTGGAAACGCCATAGCCGTCCGTCAGCTAACAGTGAATGAAATGCTCTGTGAGATTATGCTGACTGCATGCCCCAAGCATGCGTCTGATTGATTGAATAATGCCGGCTTATTTGCATAAATCATATTTGTGCATGACTCTGCCATTTTTGGTCAGGACCTTCTACGGATCACATGTACCAAATGTGGTTTCATTTGGATGTATAGTTTCATTTGTCTGGCTTTTCCAAAATGTGCCTGTACACGGTACATATAATACATATTAGCACGTTTAAAACACAACAAAAACGTTTTTTGGTTCACCGGCTGTTTAAGAATTAAAAGTAAATTGCTCTTTGAAAGGTGTGCTTGAATTATGATGCCGTTATTCTCATTCTATCAGTAGAATGGTCTTTAAATGACAATAATAAAGTGAATGGTAATTCTTTCTGGGACGATACATCTTCTAACAGAAGCAGTGATGACATGAGCAGTGATGACATGAGCAGTGATGACATGAGCAGTGATGACATGAGCAGTGATGACATGAGCAGTGATGACACGAGTAGTGATGACATGAGCAGTGATGACATGAGCAGTGATGACATGAGCAGTGATGACATGAGCAGTGATGACATGAGTAGTGATGACATGAGCAGTGATGACATGAGCAGTGATGACACGAGTAGTGATGACATGAGCAGTGATGACATGAGCAGTGATGACATGAGCAGTGATGACATGAGCAGTGATGACACGAGTAGTGATGACATGAGCAGTGATGACACGAGTAGTGATGACATGAGCAGTGATGACATGAGTAGTGATGACATGAGTAGTGATGACATGAGCAGTGATGACATGAGCAGTGATGACATGAGTAGTGATGACATGAGCAGTGATGACATGAGCAGTGATGACATGAGCAGTGATGACATGAGCAGTGATGACATGAGCAGTGATGACGTGAGCAGTGATGACATGAGCAGTGATGACGTGAGCAGTGATGACACGAGCAGTGATGACATGAGCAGTGATGACATGAGCAGTGATGACATGAGCAGTGATGACGTGAGCAGTGATGACATGAGCGGTAATGATGGGGTGCTCACCGTGATGTTGAGGTACACGACGCGCTTCTCAAGGTCGTAGCTGACGAACACGGACTTGACCCCCACATGGGACACGTCGATGGTGCGGGGGAAGAGGAAGAACACCGCCAGGCTGGACAGCAGCAGACACACCAGGACGGAGGCCGTCACATAGAGCTTCCTGGAGACGCGCCAGGGACACACAAGTGGATGTGAAGCAGACGTCTTCATGTACTCATCCTGTTGGAATAGGCTGAAGGCTGTGGTATACTACATCTAAACATTAGCGTGTCAAAAGTTCTTTCTGATTTCCACAGGGTACAATATCTTCACTGCGATTTGTGGGCCGTTCGTTCGATGAGGCAAGTAGCAATGAGACCAGAGCGACACGATGACTCTCTCTGGCTCTGAGGAACAAAGTCATCTTACAGCCTCGTACATCACACTCATCTTCATCCCAAACATGAATCATGAACGATAAATGATGTGTTAACTTACGTTCGTCTGGGCCTGAGCCTTTGGTCACTGTATGGAATCAATGCGACAAGCTGATTCTCCTGGCCTGAAAAGCCAGTGATGTGGTTTTTACAAAGTAGTAAAGGTTTGGTATATTCATTGTCAACAATGGTACCAAAGTATTTGTCCCCCCCCCCCCCCCCCCCCCCACATAATCATAGCCCAGCTTTGTGTAATATATGAGTGTATTGCATCATATGGGCGTTCCAAAAAAAGATTTTGGATTTTATTTTATCATTGACAATATTGCTTAGTGAAAATAAACAAAATCATCCCAAGTTACAGAGGTACATTTGTAATAAATACATAAAGATACTTCAAATATTCCCAAGCCTTACTGGTTTGGATATATGATAGCACATTTGTCTTAAGAAATCATGATTGATCAGAGGATCGAGGGCTGGTTGAAAGAATGTAAACTATGTCAGCCAAAAGCTAATCTGCACCTGATGACCAATACTGGGAATTGACTCAACACTCAAAGATTCCAAACCTGTGTTTTCATGCAGTATGGATTCCATGTGCTTATGATATTCCATATAGAAAGAAATGGCGAGTCACTCACATTATGTGTATACATGTTTCATTACAATGCCACTTATCAAACATAATATTCTTTCTGGATAATTAAAAGAATGTGCTAGATGGCAGCCAATGATGCCTGCAAAGTAGGCATGGCGACCACCTTTCATGGAACATACCGCATATGGCAAAGAATAAAAGCAATCCCAATGTCATTTCATCCAATAGCGTGAAGCCCCTCTTCAAAACATTATACATTTTAATGCCGTCGTTCTTTCTTTTCCAACTAACCTCTTGGAATCCTCCCAGTCCCTTGACATGTGGGGCAGGTGACGCTGTCTCGGCCAGTGAACTCCACATAGGGGAACTGGGAAACATCCTTTCCTTCACCGTCCTCATCCTTGGCCTCGTCTTCCAGAAGAGTACGATCGCCGTTGCACGAATGCTTAGCAAGGTGGGAGAACGCCTTCCCCATAGCCACACCTGCAAGACATAACATTATTACAGCTAGGCTAGCCAGTTTGCAGAAAGCAGCCAGAGAAGTTGGACTTGGAAAGGATCCGACCAAAAACATGCCACCTCTCCCTGCAGGCCTCCCCCACCAAAGCCACTCCCCCTAAACACAGGACTAGTTCCCTGGCTCTAGCAACAGGACTGCCTAGCCTTGTGGAAGCCTCCGGTCATGACCAGTGAGGGCACGGTCAGAGTGCGCCCAGGATGCCTGGTTGGTAGGTACACCGGTAGGCCAGCCAATCGTTTCAGTCGGGCTGAATGGAATGATTGGCTGGGCCCGAGGGCCCAGAGAGGGCCCGTGCCTACACTGCGTTTCTGAGCGTCTCTTTTCATGGTTCCCTTGAGGAGGAGCGTACGCCGATCTATTTGTCAAACAAATAGATACAAATAAAGACAATAAAAAGCAAAGGGGCAACACCAGACTACCATTCAATGGCGGTTAGAGTGGGGACATGGTGTCATAGAAATCAACCCACCCGGTGTGCCCGATCCCAGAGCTTCTCTGCTAGAGCCGTGGTTCCCAACCTTTGACTTTAGCAGTACCACTAAATTGTCCTCAAGACCTTTCGTGGACCACCTTATATGCAAACGGTAAAAGATAGACAAAAACATGCAGTGTGTAATGGAAAAATGTATGTTGGTTTGTTTGAATCATTTAAGCTTCGTTTTCTATTCCTTGTATTATCTAGCCATCCCATCTGTTAACTGGTGTTATCTAGTACCCCTTTGTTAACCTTTTCCCTGGGGTGAACCGGTCACAAGTATCTATACTAGAAAAACTCCTGTGTCAACATATTCCCTCACATGATGTATGGACAAATAAATCACGGGGAGGGTGTGAAACTGTGTTAAAAGGCTGGGTGAAGCTGTATTCTGGGCTCACTCTGCTAGAGATGAGACTGGTGTATGCATACATTAAAATGCAAAATCTGCATTCTCTTCTGTAGCTAATGTTAACTTCATAATAATCCTCACTTCCTGAAGTCAAGCAGCAGAAGTTAAGTGACAATGTGCACACACTGGAGACCCATTGTTGGGTCACCTAAATATGCAAGAGTAGTCTTTGTAACACTGGCCGTTTGTCCTCCTCTATCCTGGACGGGCCGCTTCTAAACATCCAAGAGCTGACCCACTTCTCCCCTGCTTACAGGCCCGGGACAGCTTTTCGGTCGGGGCGTTTCGGGGACTTGGGTCACAAGTATGCCACCTAAAACCTTGTCAAAGTAAACAGCCTCAGTGTAGGTGTTACTTCCCGTGAAGCGCAGGCAGTTGACAACATGCGTCACGGACACACGACCAGCAACCACCAAACTGTGGTCAGTGGGAGCCAGTCTACAGACACTTGGGTGTTACGTGCCATTTACCACGAGTGACATGAGGTCGCCGTGAACAGACCGAGGATTTTCCATTATATAGGATGCGTTATAGCATGGAAGTGGTAGCTACAGGTTATGGCGAAACCTAGCGAACGTACACATTAGCCTTAGCGCCAGCTAAGCTACTGGTAACTAATTAAAACAGTGTTAGTAGATCCTTCTGCAATGACGCCAACAGCACGCCGATTCAATGCGCTCAGGGTGAAACTAAAGCACGACGTGCGCCGTGTAACATTCAACCCATCGACGGTATCGCTGTTAACTTACCGAAATGCGGCCGTTTACTTGTGTACAGCTAAATGGCAGTCAGCGGCAGTGACGGCAGTCTCATACGACCAGGCGCTAGCGCGGTGTTGCGAGCAGAGCGCGCATGTGCGGCACGTCATTACGTCTCACGCTGCCGCGATAAGCAAAGCCGCACGAATTAAAGTATACCTTATTTTTTTGGTGCTATTTGCATGCGTTAAAGTATATGATTTTAAAACTTTGAAACTGGACGTGAGTGGTCATTCTAATGACATCGTTATTTGAAATACGATCCTATTTTTAAGCTCGGTAGAGGTTATCCATGTCCACATATTTGCACAAGGGGGCGCCATTTGTTTGTTATAATAAACCCAGAGCGACCTGACCATAACATGAATTGTTACACATTCCAATACGCTCAATAAATCAACTTGTGACATATTTTCCATCTGATGTGTTTAAAACCATGTATTCTATCCACATTTGCACGTATTTGAATAACCAAACACTTTTAACCTGATCTTATTGATGTGACACCCATGGTGTGACAGATATACTTGCATTTGGGGAAATACTTGGGGTTATGACCAGCATCCTTCAAGCGTTGAGCCAGAGATGTATGGCACAACGAAGTACAACAAAGAAAAAATGAAAGTCCCATAAGACACACGCACATATGGTGACATGATCATGGTCCACAGTGTTAGAACAAAGTAGTGATGTTTTCTATCTCATTTTGAACAACTTTCATTTTGACCATTATATGTGGTTTATTGGATGCTTAAAGCAAATCTCTTAATATGTTATTGAGTCCATTTTTTTTGTTGGTAAAATGAATGCATGAATTGCAACAATATGGATATTGTTATTGATTTGATTATTGTTTTGGTATATATACACTATATATACTAAACATGGTGCTGCTGTGAAGAGACCAGAGAGGCACCAATACTTGACACAAACCATTGTAATATGCTGTAGCACCTTGCAACATCCGACCCTGTGTTTGGTCTGGCGCTAAATAGGGATGGGTTTTCTGTTTTGTTTCATTCATGTCTACTGGGATTGAGTTGTGATTGCGGCCATGCCATCACAAGAGAGGAAGAGAGAGATAAGCACAATAAACTGTATGACTGGGAGCTATATTGAAGTTTAAGACCTCGTTTGAAAGAGGAGACGACACCATTGGGAAGGACCTTAAGGAGTTTACTTTTTTTCTTGACCTTGGTTCTTTTTAATCCATGTTTATACATTTCCTTGAGTATGTTGGTGTTTCCACATGAATGCATGGACTGCAAGTCTTTATCGTAAACGTGTGGTGGGGTAGGAGCTGCAGACTCCGTTGTGCATTCCATTCTCTCTCTCATTAATGGGACTCGCTGCTTTGCTTGCTGTGTTGTGGTGATGTGCGCTCTGCCGTGGAGGGCTTCCATGTGTCACTCAGCTGCTAATCAAATCAGCCCAGTGGCTGCGACCCCTCCATCTAATCACTAAGAATCGATCACAGAAGTTCCTCTGTCGCTATACCGACCGCCATTCAATGCGGGAAAATATTATTTTTGCTGCATTCTATTTTCATCCACAAAGGCTGGCCCGAGTGCAATCACTCATCCCGCCATTCCAGCGGTCAATTCCGATGTTCTGCTTGAGCGGGATTAATTGTAGCACTCGTGGTTTTGGCTTGGGAGCCTGGGAGAGAAGGTATAGCTAGGATGCACAGACAGGAAGATGTAGGAATGCTGAAGAGTCTTTTCCATTCCTTTCAACTTTATTCACATTTCTTACGACAAATCAAGGGCTACGGTATGCCTATGCTCATAGGTGTATGTCACAGAAGCACTCTGAAATAAATAATAACTAATATAATAATTAACCATTAATAACAATAGTTAATGCAGTAACAAGCATTGACTAAGAATTTACTTACAGTTAATAAACAGTTAATGGACCAACCATTATTAACATTGGTTAATCATTAATGAACATTATTATATAGCATAGCATAGCATAGGGGTAATGGGTTACGATTGATGGGTTAGGGTTAACCCTTATAATTTATAAATTAATATCTCAGTTGACAGGAACACCATCACCTCACTTAACATGAACACCATTAGTAAATTATTACTCAACCATTAGTTAACTTAGTTAGTTAACAATGATCAACAATAGTTATTTTACCTCTGTGCATTTTTTCTATGAGATGCTATTGTCGTTAGTATTAACATGAATGGTAAAAGCACCAATAATATCAATCAAACGAATCCAACTAATTATATAAATCTATCAACCCACCACTGTGAAGAGTCCTGCGGGTGAGAGGTGTCGCCAGTGGAAAGTCATGGCCCACCCAAGGGGCTCCAGCCTCTGTTTGGCCTCCAGACTCTAATATTGCCCTCCAGTCAAGCAGCCCTGATGAGAGAACGCCAGCGAGAAGCTGGAGCCAGCGATTACCTTGAAGAGCCCTACACTGATTGGGCCTAATGTGGAAAGCACCACCCTCCCCATAGGGCCATTGTGGTTGCACGTAAGGGTTGATGGTTGATTGTGTGCGAGGGAAGGCGTGATTCGGTCTCTCCTTGAGATGACATTTGCTTTGTGCCGCGTCATCAGAAACACTCCACCTTCACAAGCTGGAGGACAATTACATCACCTCCACCCCCGCCAGCAAAAACAAGGACTCAAAGACTGAGGTGTGTGTGTGTGTGTCTGTGTGCGTTTTGATGTATTTCCATGTTTGTACTTGTGCAGTTGTTAGGGGCAATGGAAAGAACACAGTAGCTGGGGCAAACCCCCAAACATTGACTGCTGGCTGTCTAATGTTTCAGGGCATGACAATATTTACGTGGTCCACTTTTAATGGTCATATTGATACCTTGAAGGTCCTTCTGTTAACAAGCTGCCAACATATTCCCAGTTCAAATGAGCCCATTTGCCCTACAAAAGCAAACCTTTTATACCAGCCTGTGTTCCTTAAAGCTTGGGTAGGAAATTTTGAGGAACCAGCTAAAAAACACCCCTCCCTTCAGATCTCCCTCCAAAGTCACTCCCAAAAAACACATGGCCAGCTTGCTAGCTTCAGCAATAGGTCTGGCTAGCCCAGTGGAAGTCTCATGTGTTCATGTGTAATGAGCGCACGGGCAGCGTGCACACAGGTAGCCGGATAGGTAGGTAGTCAGACAGGTAGACCTGCCAATCATTTCATTTGGGCCGAATGAGATGATTGGATGGGCTCGTTACAGGCCTGTGACAGCCACAGATACCGGATTTTTTTTGTTTTTTGTCAGAGCATTTTATTTATCGATTGCTGTCGGGATGTGTGAATTCCAACAAATTCAAAAAAATGCTTCTAAAATAAATTGCCTACCCTTAACATCACCAAATCAACTGTGCAGGCAATGCTAACATAGGTTATGCTAATTGTCGCAACGTTTCCAAATACATTTTTATATATACTTTCACAGTGATCACATGAATGAACACAAATATTCAACTAAATACAATGGTGAAGGAGACAGAAGACAAAGGCATGTTCAATTTGTACTAAAAGGAAGTACTAACACGTGTCAGATGCCAGAAGCCAGGCATTTCTGAAACACTGAAGTTAATTAACTAAAACACGAGCTGAAGGGCTCCAAACAGTCTCTCTCTCTCTCTCTCTCTCTCTCTCTCTCTCTCTCTCTCTCACTGCCTTTAACTAACTATACAATACACATACTTCCACACTTTTACATTTTCATTTGCATTTGCAGTAAAAGCTTATTATTGCGGCCCACACATTAACATTTCTGCATACATCCTCAAAGATCTTTCATTAGAGTGTAAGAACTATAAGAGTACTACTGTAAAAAGAGAATAGAGACACATATTCTCCATTAAGGGCGAGCACAGGCCATTACAATTAGCATCTAACGGGGAGCAATAAGCAGTCAGAGTGGCTCTGGTTCAGGCTCTCATAGACTTTGCTCAGTGTCCTTGCTCAAGGTTTATATGAATCACGGCTGTCAGGCTTGTAGACTCAGGGGAATTCATATTTATACGTTCTGAACATGAGCCTCTCTAATATGGATTGGAGAGGAGAGGGAGTCTGAGGCTTGGGGGGACCTTTGTTTTCCAAACCCGAACTTTCCAGTTAGGAAAGTAAAAGTCCTACTCGGCTAATTATCACCAAGTAGGTAGATCTAGAGAGCCGTCATGGAGGAGAATCGACCAGGCATACAGGATTGTCTTTCCTTCAGCTCAGCACAGTTATTATAGTCTTCACAAAAAAGAACTAACAGTTTCCATGAGATTTAATATCTAATATTGTATCATAAATATTAATATTTTAAATAAACACATTCTCTCTTCATGAATTACTGAAGCATTTACTATAGCTTCAGCTGAGCTTACCGGCAGCATCTAAAATAGATTTTACCTAATTGATATGTTAGATATCTATATAAATATAGAGAGAGCGAGAGAGAGAGAGGGAGGGAGAGACAGAGAGAGAGAGAGACAGAGAGAGGGAGAGACAGAGAGAGACAGAGAGAGAAAGATAATTATGTTTCAGCGAGCGTTGCATTATGGGCCATTACAAGTCCTGTTTACATGAGTAGGAAGGTTTAATCAGGGAGCTTGATGCACTATAAAGAACCGTTTCCAGTAAATATGAATCCAAGTACAATATACACGTTTGTGTATATTCTACATATATCTAGTCAAAAGCTCCAAATATATTGTACTAAACTGTGGTCTCTATTCAAGTTCCCATGGGGGGAACAAAACCCAGTTATTCAATTCTGCTCTCCTATAGTGAAAATAGTCAACACACATTAACATGCAAGGGGGTGAATCGATAATACTTGGTCAGGGAACAGTGAAGACAAGTTGTTGTAATTATTTTGTGTCCAGACCGATGCCACTGTGGAGACGTGCCACAATGTCATTTAGTCACCGGCGTTCATTCGACTGCTTTCTGATTGGCCACATTAACCAACCTAATAAGGGGCAGTGTGTGGAAGGCCGTCAGCGCAAAAACGTCTTGGAGATGTTGTGTTGACACGTCGTTTTTGGTCGCGTTAACGTAACCAAAATGGACACGTTTAACGTAACAAAAGATGACGCATTAAACGTTACGTAGGCCAAATTGTTAAGGCCCACAGTTTGGGCGGAGGAAACTTGTTTCGATTCTGTTAAATCATTAACATGCAAATGGCTTATTAGTGAGTGGACAAAAAGTACACCATCTTACATAGAGCAATATTAGACATTCATATATGCAATGTCAGTCATGCACAGAATACTTAGTATCAACTAACTCTTTTTTTGCACCATCAACTTGAGGGGCTTTTGGTGCAGCTGGATACCGCCCAACTGCTATGTGTTCCCTTTCACTTTGTGTTTTAAATACAGGATATATGCGTGCATGTTACAGAAAATGAAATGATGCCCACAGGTCGTAAACAAGCGCATATGGATATATAGGAGAACTGGGGGATTCCGAACAAACATGTGGCTCATGGTTCCACATGTTTGAAATACGTGTTGTCTAATAAAATATATAATTTTGGTTATTTCTTAAACAGCATATTGCCTACCCGATTCTATTCCCTCCAAACCCCCAAATGAGCATGAAAAACGCCACGAGCAGTTTGCTCCTGATCACTCCAGGTGGGACAAAAGCCCACAGCTGTTTTGAATTGTAACAAGCCTGGGTGAGGCAAGCTCTATGCTCCCACAGGGAAGAGACAACACCAACTGATTGGGTGTGCTTCAATGTGCGGAAGGCCTCAGAATTGCACAATTCTGCAGCGCCACCACCACCACGTGTTTCTCCTCCTCGTCAAACGTCGCCGTCCCCCGCTGTAAGTGTCAATTGGTTTCTTCTGAACCACAACGCAGATTTACGGAACGAGTGCGTACCGTGCGCGTAGCGGGCCTGTCTCTATACGGAAGGCCGCCGTAACGAGTTTGCAGCATGTTCGTCATTTATGTCCACGTCTGTAATGTATGCATACCATGCTAAACATTCTGCCTTGTGTTGTTGTTCGTCATCATGATGCAGCCGTCCTCATTAATATGTAGAACTGCCGTGATTCAAGGTCCCTCATTGGCCACAACCAACAACGTGTCCATTTTGGTTACGCGAACGTGACCAAAACCGACGTGTTAACACGACATCTCCAAGACGTTTTTGCGCTAACGGCCTTCCATAGCAGTGGCCGCAAAAGACGAGCCCCCTCTGGGGCACATCCCACACTCCCACCCCTGTGGATGGTTAAGGATTTTTCGCTCCGTGGGAAGTGGAGGCAAGCTCTCGCGTCCCAGCGGGCCCATACCGTGTGAAAGGCAAGACGTTGCACTAATGCCCCGTTGTTCCCCTGGTCCCGTGATTCAATCGTTTGGATCATGGAGGACTGGGTGGGATTTGATTGCAACACCAATGTTTGCGTTGTAGTTATGAAGGTCTAGTCGTGTTGAAAGTTAAGTGGCCAATTAACTGTGTCTGAATGATGAGTTTAAAGGTAATTGGTTGTCATTGTATATGAATAATTAGCTGTCAGGCGGGCTATCAGTCGGTAGACCTATGTTAACAGCCAACAACTTTGTAATTGTCATCACATGTAAGCACTTTGTATTGGGGTGATGATGTAGAATTGATTAAAATGCATTGCACGCATGCAGTGCTGGGTGGTTGCTGCATGGGAGTATAGTCCCAGATGCATTACCACTGATGCGTTCATGAGGAGACCTGACTGACTTTAACAAGCCCTCAGTGGATCCTGAAGCACTGAGTTAGTAAGGAAGAACGGTTTGTATAGAATAAAAGCAATTTGCTCAATTCTCCCCCAGGCATCATATCTGCGTTGGATTATTAAAGATATTTACGATGTTCTTCTATATAATTAGCTGCCAACGACGTGTTTTATGCAACAAGCTGGCAATCCTCAGTGTCTATCTAAAGTTTGGCAGCGTTTCGAAACCAATAATGATGATCCAAAATAAGTCAAATGCAAACTGCAGCAGCAGCTGTTAAATCACAGCACTCGCTGCGGTGAAAATGGTTCTCTCCGGCGGTGCGCTGTAGTGCATTTCGCTGTTCTGCTCAATTGAATGCTTCCGCATTTGTTCTATACGCTGAAATGTCTTTTATATTTGAAACAAGTCAAACGCTTCTACATTCTCTGTATCGATGTGTTTTGTCTTGATTGGATTTGCATGCCGTGCGTAATCAGACAGAACGGAGCTCCACGGAGACCTGCCACTGTTTGATTTCCTAGATCTATTATATTAATTACGGTATATTATAGCAGTCAATATTTTATTGTATACGACTAATAGTAGCATATACTTTATATATAGTATAACTACATATCAGACTTTATACGCTGTGTTATCTTCATTTTGGGGGTCAAATAGGTTTTGTGGCTCCAGATTAATTTTATTTGGTGTGAGAGGGACCGAATGGCTCTTTTGAAAGTGAAGGTTGCAGACCCCTGGACTATAGGATACACTACAGCAGTCATTAGTATTTTAGAACATAAACACCAGTGCCAAAGTCAGACTGAGAGACAATGCGTCAGTAGGCCACAACATTGTGCGAATGGGAAACACAAACGTGACTGTTCTAATTGTGTATTGTTAAGTCATTTACCGATACTTATTCATTTGTATAATCTGATACGGTATCATTTGACACGGTTTTGTCTGACTCTGACAACGGTGTGATATCGTGATCTCTGACACCGTTTGGTCCGAGTTTGAAGCCATTGGAGCCGTATCGCCCGAAGTTCCAGATTTGTTTCTGGAGTCTAAAGAGAAGTCCTGCTTTGGACATTATGCAGCTAGATAACAACTGTCAAGCAAATGGGTTGTGTTCTCTTTCTTTGCATGGCTACACACACACACACACGCACGCACGCACGCACGCACGCACGCACGCACGCACACACACACACCTAGAATTCCCTGATCACTTCTGCAATAGCCCTGGGTTTCTCTCTCTCTCTTTCTCTCTCTCTCTCTCTCTCTCTCTCTCTCTCTCTCTCTCTCTCTCTCTCTCTCTCTCTCTCTCTCTCTCTCTCTCTCTCTCTCTCTCTCTCTCTCTCTCTCTCTCTCTCTCTCTCTCTCTCTTTCCCCCCCCCCCCCTGTGTCTGTAATTGGTTTTGCTCAGCAGTGAGAGCACCTCAGCGTGTGTGGTGTGTGTGTTTTACAGGTGGCTTTATCTCTGAGCCGCAGACCTCAGCTTCTCACGCCTGCACACACCTTTGTACAGACCCCTGTACCGCGCTTATGTAATGTGTGTGAGTGTGATCCAGGTACATTCTGGTTATTTTAATTCTCTACAACCTTATAGTACCCCCCCCCCCCCCCCCCCCACAACCCCAGGGACATCTCTTAGCTGTGTTGACTTGCGTCAAGTATTGTTTTGTGTTAATGGTTCCTTCGCTGTGTGTGTGTGTGTGTGTGTGTGTGTGTGTGTGTGTGTGCGTTGGAGGCCTGTAGGCTAATCTTTCGTGTGCACACTCAGCACAAGTGTCATTTTCAGCACCCCCAAATTCAGACGAAATACAGAATCAGAAGCAGACTGCACACAGACTCCCCATCTCTCTGACGCTTCACAAGTCTCTGATGTAAATTGCCTCTGACCCAGGGGGGTATATATTCACCTATTTCATTCTCATATTGAGGTATTTAGAGCATTTTAAGACAGCATCTAGTTTGTGCTGCCTTTTCTTTTACCTCTTTCAACATCTGCAGTAATGAATGTAATGAGTACATTTCTAGGACCATAAAGCTTTGAAACGTTGTAAAACCCCTGGACAAGATTGTAAACAAATTATGAAAAACATGGGACACACTTCTGTCTCCATACTTACAGAAGTTGTATAGCCAGGCATATGAAGACCACAATTCACCCTCTATGTCAGGGTCATTATCACTTAATGGTCAAGGGTTTAAGATGTCAGGTTCTCTTGCTCAATCACCCTTATTAATTCAGACCGAAAGGTCATTGGCAAGATGATGGTGTTAAGACTGAGTTTGGTGATTGATTTGTTGGTTCAGTGGTTCCCTACCACACTGGTACAGGGCAAATATATATATATATATATATATATATATATATATATATATATATATTTTTTTTCTTTCTTTATTTGTATTATTATAATTTCTTACCGTTTTACAGTCTATTTTATTGTATTCAATCAGATAGCACAATGAGCAATTGGGTTTGATTAACCCAACTGTAGTTGCCCAAATGAAGTACGTTTGCATTGGGCCCCCAAAGTCGCCCAGAACGCATTAGTCGGAATGAAGGTATTTCACAGCCTGTCAAATGCCTGTTACCATGACGTTTGTGTTTGCTAAACGTGAGGAACGTCCCAACATCCACATTTGGTCATGGCCTTATAAGAATCAGAGATCCGGGAACGTAATTAGCGCTTTTCGTTTCGCTGGATAGATGCGTTTTACCAGCTTGGGAACTGGACAAATCTGCGAGCTCATATTTGATTTGCTGTGGTGTATGGGTGTGGCCTCCCTCGCGTTCACTGGCCCCACCCTGGCCAGGGCCGGGCCATCCACATTTAATATGGGGCGGGTTTTATACGACGTTCAGAGGAGCGCGCAATGGGAGCGCCGGTGAGGCACTTTCATAAACAACCAAGAAGGCTGTCGCTGATGTGTCACACGTTTCGTTGCTGTGATTGGTTGTAGTTCTATCCAATTGCGTACTGAGGCATTTTGGTCTGCGCCTGCTGATAACGGCCCTTGGAAATCAAAAATGTACTGAGAGGTTCCAGACTAATTAGTCAGGCGATGTCAGGCTAGTGTTTTAAATAACTAAGATAATTATGGCAAAGAAAATGAGGTTCAATTTGCACAATAATTAAACGTATGATGCTGTTCTAACGGTTTGAGAACGGTGAGACTGTTATTGTCTATAAATAAAACGGATTATTGAACTTTTTGTTCTTAATAATGGTCCTGCAGTTGCTGTTTTTTTCTCGATTAGATGAGTCAGGCATATAATGAGGGCCGCAGTTGTTAAACCTTTAATGTATTTTGGGACTTCAAGGCCCATAGAACTGACAATAACATCTCTGCAAATGTAAAATAAATGGCGGGTTGGCAATGGCACATTTTCTCTTTATTATTATTAGGTTGTAAACGTAAGAGACGTTCACTTTTGGCTGGAGGAACCAGCGGAAATATTTACAGATTTCAGGATGGCTCAACAACAACTTATCTCCTAGGGCATTGTAAGGACAAAAAAAAAACGTATTCTTACGTTTTGGAAAAAGTCAGAGTTACCATCACAGAAACAATGGCTTACAGAATTGACCATTACATCACACCTGGAGGTCAGGTATGTCTTGAGAGAGAAAATAAAGCAGGGATCTTGACACTCGCACGGAGCGTTATGGGCGGGTAAGGGACATGTCTGCATTTACAGAGTATTCTTTTCTTGTGCTTTTTGGTTATTTGGTTATCTATGCACGTATCTGAAATCCCCGCTGGGATAACGCTGAGATAAAAGCAGGGAGAGGGGCTGGCTGCAGGGAAGCTCAGACCTTCACAGAACCATGAAGAGAGGGCTGTCGCTCTTAGACAAACAAGATTGACCCACATTTCCAGGAATATCGCCCCCTCCAGAGTGGAACTTGAATAATATATATATTGTCAACAGCCCATATAGGACACTTATGAATGTCTCAAGCACAATGCTATGAAGGTCTACACGCAAAGCCTCCTTTTAATTTGTACTCTTTCATTTGAAACGATCAAAACGAAGTAAAGTCTAATGGAATTAGAAATTCTGACATACAAACAAACACACACACATTGTTGTAATTGTTAGAGGTTCTTGAAAATTGGGGATATGGAAAATACACACACACACATTGTTGTAATTGTTAGGGAGGTTCTTGAAAATTGGGGATATGGAAAATACACACACACACACACACACACACACACACACACACACACACACACACACACACACACACACACACACACACACACACACACACACACACACACACACACACACACACACACACACACACACACACACACACACACACACACACACATCCTAGCTTGTGCTCGTTCAATTTTTCCGTGCCCAACAGCCGCCGGGGGCCATCGATCGCCACGGTGACCTGTTGTGAGTAAGGAGTGTGTGTTCTGTTTCCGATCCATCAGGTAGGGCCGCGTCGGACATCAATTTAGTGTGAGTGTGTGTGTGTGTGTGTGTGTGTGTGTGTACACAACTCAGCTATTAACCTCTTGCCAGGCACGGCGTCACCTATCCCCCCCCCCCCCCCGGTGCCTTTAGAGGGAGAATGAGTTGTAATCCCCCCCCCCCCCCCCCCCCCCCCACCGTGTTAGAGACCTGGGGAGGGTGGTGGTCACACCGTGTGGAATGAGGCCAGGGCCTGCACTGTTTGCTCCCACTCAACATACTCCCGCCTCCGGCATCGCATCGCCGGACCGGAATACGGACGGAGCGCAACACCCAGGACAGACTAGAGCAAGGGATGCAGCGGACGGCTGAACCCCAGACGCGGCCGGCCGGGTGACTCACCACACATCAACCACAGAGGGCTTTTGTTTGGGAAGCGGTGTGGCCGTCGTCTCACACCGCTCTAGTTTCCGCTGGGGGTGGCCAGAGATAATGCGGTAAGGGGGGAGAGAGAGGCAGCAATGCATTTCCAGGTTTGCGTCGGATTACTTTGCAATGGGTTTAGCCACCGGGCCCAAGCTAGATGGCACCATTTGTCATCATTAAATACGTTTCAGAAAAAGGGCTATTGCAAATAGTAGTATAGCATATTATTGGCCCAAACCTTAGGGATTATTAAGTAATGTTATTATCTAAATTAAGTATTTGTATTTAAGTAGTGTCATTAAATGGTCCTCAAAAATGTAACTAATGATATAATACTTTTGGTAACCCTGGCAGATATACCAGCAACTCTTTCTCTTTCTTGTAATCACATTGACTTACACGCGACACAAACACGAAATCAGCTACCACACACCTCCACTTTCATCTTCCATCTTTTGACCAGATTTATTTTGGTAGCAGTTGGTGTGTGAACACAAAAATATGCTGCAGAAAAGAGAACCCCAACTATCTGTGGCCTGTTTGCTCATCGACCTGGGGCCGACATCATCGGCCAGCTGTGAAGCTTCGGGGGAACTAACAACTGTGTTTGGATTAGTTCTATATTGCAATTCTTCAGCTCACAGGTTGTCACAGGTTTTTCTTCAACAGATTTTTCCTTTTGCATTGGATTGATGGTATAAAATAAAATGCAAATCTCCGTTTGTTATAAGGTTTGGCTTAACTCTGTTACTCTGAGCCACAATACTTCCAACAACAAAAAAAGGCTTAAACGTCCTCAAACACTAAGAGAAGGGACGTGGTGACAGAATCCTGCATCAAATGGTGACTAGTTGGCTGACTCTGAACTGGGTAGGAAGAAGAGCCTGGATGAAGACAGAAAAACAAAACAGATCAGTTTCTAACCCTAGCCAATAGGCTGTCGAGGCGGTGGCTGTGCGTAGGTCTCCCCTCAGGACTCCACCAGGCAGCCTGTAGCCAATAGGCTGTCGAGGCGGTGCCTGTGCGTAGGTCTCCCCTCAGGACTCCACCAGGCAGCCGGTAGCCAATAGGCTGTCGAGGCGGTGGCTGTGCGTGGGTCTCCCCTCAGGACTCCACCAGGCAGCCGGTAGCCAATAGGCTGTCGAGGCGTTGGCTCTGCGTAGGGCTCCTCAGGACTCCACCAGGCAGCCGGTAGCCAATAGGCTGTCGAGGCGGTGCCTGTGCGTAGGTCT
>JACYXH010000189.1:1030000-1115000 GCA_026745465.1 Lota lota
GTGTGTGTGTGTGTGTTATGTATCATCAGAAAGCCTTATGTGAGGGGGTGTGGGGGAGGGTGTGTGTGAATGTGTGTGTGTGTGGTGCGTGTGCGTGTGTGTGTGAATGTGTGTGTGTGTGTGTTATGTATCATCAGAAAGCCTTAAGTGAGGGGGTGTGGGGGAGGGTGTGTGTGAATGTGTGTGTGTGTGGTGCGTGTGCGTGTGTGTGTGTGAATGTGTGTGTGTGTGTGTTATGTATCATCAGAAAGCCTTAAGTGAGGGGGTGTGGATGTGTGTGGTGCGTGTGTGAATGTGTGTGTGTGTGTTATGTATCATCAGAAAGCCGTAAGTGAGGGGGTGTGGGGGAGGGGGTGTGAATGTGTGTGGTGCGTGTGCGTGTGCGTGTGTGTGTGAATGTGTGTGTGTGTGTTATGTATCATCAGAAAGCCGTAAGTGAGGGGGTGTGGGGGAAGGGGTGTGGGGGAGGGTGTAGCTAAAAGCAGCGTTCTCCTTTGTTAGCCTTCAATATGTCGTTCGAGGACTCTGGGCCATTGAAGCGTAGCACAACGTAGCGAGCGTTGGATTGGGGGGGACGGGGGGTCTGTCTAAGGGGTCTCTGACTAACGCCTGGTTGAACTCATTTCAGGGATGATTTGCCTTGACTGCTATGAGCTGCCAGGGATTAAGAATCAAGTCTCTTTGTTTGTTCTTGATTGGGCAAAGGGGGTCGAAAACAAGCTCTCTCCCATGAGCGTAATGGCGGAGGTGTTTTTTTTAAACCCATCGGTGTTGCTCTTATTGGTGGTTAAGCAGTTTGATGAAGCTGCTTTGCTGCAGGATGAGGACAAGCGGGGGATGGTCCCATAAAGCTGCCATGTCCCGATTAAAGTATGAGCTCCCCATCAAACCTCCCAGGTCCCCATAAAGCCACCAGGAACTGTGTGTGTAATCCCTGTGATGTGTTTGTGCCCCAACGGGGTGACCGAGTCCCAATGCTTTTTGAGTGCAATGTTTTTTTTCCTCGCTCCCATGGTCTTTTTTGTGAACAAAAACAAATGTCCCCATTAATTATCCTATTCATCTGTCATTGCTCGTTCTATCTCTAAACACTTTTCTCTAGACGGAGACATGTGAATTTAATTATTTGCAAGATGAAATGAAATTAATTTCAGGAAGGCCAAAAGAGAAACAACAGTAATTAGCGTGCGAGCCTGCGTGCTCTCTGTTCACCGCGTCGCCACTCTTGTTCTCACTCGCTTCCTGATAACATTTACATATTGAAATTGGATGTGCTTGGCTTGCTCCTTTTGCCACCCATGCTACACACGCACACACGCACACGCACACACACACACACACACACACATACACACACAGGAAAGGTTGTTCCTTAGCTCCAGTGCTGCGGCCGGCCAGGGGAACTGGCCCCAACAAGTGTCCTTTTCCACCTCAACTTCGAAGGACTTAAAAATGCACAAAAGTAAACTGAAAGGAAAGTCAATGTATTAACCACGAACTAACACAAAGACCAAACTAAGACACGTAGAATATTGTTGAGGTGGACGTGTCAAGTGGTCTTTCCAAACCGGCCTTCATATACCAAAAACGACACATAACCAATTAACTAATTAAGTCACAGAAACAAATGACATGGAAACGAAAAATAGACAGGAAAGAGGGATTGACTTAAATGATAACAAAACATGTAAACAAACTTTTGCACTAACATTGATGTTTTGTTATCATTCAGGTCGTAGCACCAGGCAAGAGAGTATTCCTCAGCAATCACCATACGATAGCTGATTACCATAATCCCCTGTATCCACCATATACAGGTAGGTGCAAATTAGTCTTGAATTTGACCCTATGGACAAACTTTGTAGATATATCTACATCTATATAAATCGATATACGTATAAGTAATGTATGCACTGTAATTGATGGGAATAAAATGTTAATGCCAATTTACTGACTGATGATGAACAAAAAAGAGGGACTTTTGACTAGACTTTAGTCTAGAGGTATGCCACGACACTATGTCCGATTTAATACAGAATCCTGACATAGGTTAGGTTATGTTTATGTTTTGCGTCATTATTGATTATTTGGATTTTGTGCTCCATTTCAATATATATATACAGTATATACAGTATATATATATATATATATATATATATGACAAATAATGCAATTGTATGTCAGATTTGTCTGAACCTGTAGTACATCCATGTGATACTTTCTTGACAGTCTGCAGTGTGTGATATTTTGCAAACAACTGCTAATAGCCTGCATCCCGGTAATAACTGTTTCCTTCATCATGCCCTACAACATGGTGAGTTGTGCCTTGAGCTTCTGGTTTGGGTCGTGGTGTGGCCTGGACTCAAAAGGTATGGGGAATTATTGGAGCAAGCGTTGTGAATGATCAGCATCACACAGCCGAGTCCTGGGTGGGTGTACAGGTTCAGTGGTCAATGCATTTTGAAGTTAACTCATGAGATCCATTCAATAACAGCGATGTTTTTAAGATTAAAACAGTCTTTCATGTCAAACATTCATTGATAAGCTTATGTTTGTTAGTCATTACTGCAAGTGTGAACAAGCGTTTCACAAGACACTAAAATACTAACGTGGAAGACTGTGGTGCACTCAGAGCTTTGGCTTTGTCATTGAGTGATAGACTCATTAGATATTTGTGTCTTTTCATTTGATGTTTATTTGAATTTATTTAATATAAAAAAACAGCCATTTTATATTTGGGTTATTGCAGCCCCTAAAGCCAGAAGTTGAGTATCAATGCAGTGGTTCTGTTCAAACCGGCCTAATGGCATCACACACACACACACACACACACATACACACACACGCATGCACGCACACACACACACATACGCACACAGACACACATACACACACACACACACACACACACACACACACACACACACACACACACACATACATACACACACACGCATGCATGCACGCACACGCACACGCACACATACAGACACACATACACACACACACACACACACACACATAATAAGGTAATGCGAGGCTATCACTCCTCTTGGTAATACAGCATGATGAGAAGAGTCATCTGATACAAATTAATTTCATGTATTAATAGCATGAATAAATATTCAGCCTCTCCCATGGGGAACATGCCCAGCCCTTATTGACCCTATGATTGCAATTCTCTAGTTGCAGAACTATCAAAGCCATTCCCCCCCAGTACTAACGCTGAACTTACTACCCTCAGTGGTGGAGTGATTGATGTGTAGCCTGGCCTTGCCTCTGTAGGACATGTGTAGCCATTTTGCTGCAAATAACATTTAGCTCATATCTGGGAGTGGGAAATGCCTCAGTAGGAAGCAGTGAAATATGCGTGTGTGATATTAATTTCTCCAAATATCATTCTCTCTCCCTCTTGCACACCCTATCCTTCTCTCTCGCTCTCTCTCGTTTCATCTTCCTTTTTCTTGCCGTTAATCAGAAAAGATCGGGGGTGGGGGGGGGGGTCGTGTGTGTGTGAGGGGTGAGGGTGGGCTGGTAGAAGCACTGGCAATGCTTGGATCTCTGCTCATCTGACTGTAGCACACGCCCCCCACCCACCCACCACAGTTCTATCCCAATTAGCCAGCAAACCCACTACCTTCCTTCCGTGTGTTTTGTTTGGATGACAGAACATCACAGGAGCCTTCTCCTGTGTATTTGTACACAGAGATCTCTGTAAACAACTCTCATCTCGCTCCATATACATATGCACCCACCCATACATGTACAAAGTATGGTAGCTGTGTGCTGCAGTGACTGCTGTACTGAGCCACACTTTGTTCTGGATTATTGTACACTTCAGTGTTCTGCTGCTGTTCTATACCAGATCTAGTTCTGCAGCCATGGTGTCTTCTGTAGGGACAGGACTCCGCAAGGACCTCCCGATAGGATGTTACAAGGATTTTTGAGTGACGCCATATGTGACGCCATATGTGACGCCATATGTATTGCAATTCTGTAAATACTGTAAATATTGCGCTATAATATAACACTTTTTTGTGTGATTTTATATTTTGTGCGGTTTAAAAGCGTGTAAGTTCCAGTCTTGGTCTGGGTCATTAACCTGCCTTAACAGAACAGAATGTAGATGATGTGAATAGGCTAATACTATAGTGTCCGCTGTAGACACCGTACCATTCATTTGCTTCCATTCAAATGACATGGACATTTCTTGCTTAAAAATAAATATTGAAAAATATTTTTGAGTTGACCTGATAATACAAGTATTACGGAACCAAAGAACCGCGATACTCACATGTCATTTTTATCCCATCCCTAATGTCATGCTATGTTATACTGCACTACACTAAACTATGCTATACTATACCATACTATGCTATAGCCTACTATATAACTATAATGGTACAGTACTGTACTATGCAACACAATCCTATTCTAAACTGTACGTACAACTATACTAATCTATTTTATACTGTTCCATACAACTATACCAAATACTATACTATACGGTACCGTACCTTACAACTATACCATATAGTATACTATACTGTACCATACAACTATACTATACTATACTATACTATACTATACTATACTGTACTATACTGTACCATACAATTATACTATACTGTACCGTACCATACAACTATACCAAATACTATACTATACTATACTATACTATACCACACAACTATACCATATACTATACTATACAATACTGTACCATACAACTATACTATATTGTACCATACCATACAACTATACCAAATACTATACTATACTATACTATACTATACCACACAACTATACCATATACTATACTATACTATACTGTACCATACAACTATACCATATACTATACTATACTGTACCATACAACTATACCATATACTATAATATACTATACTGTACCATACAACTATACTATACTGTACCATACAATTATACTGTAGCACAGTCCACTACTACACGCCACCTAGGTGGCTTTTCTCACTCCACCTAGGTGACTTTCCTCGGGCTCCTCCAAATGAATGGACACAGGGTGGTGATGTTAAATCCAGTTTATTGTTAAGGTTGCATCGAATGAGGCAGGCAGCCGGTGCTCCGTGCTACCATGCCGGAGAGCTCTCCTTGAGTGTGTGTGGTGGTGGCTGGTTTAACCTGTGCACCCTGATTGCTCACTGTACAACAGGTGTGCAGCCTCACCCAGCCCCAGAGTCCAATCAGTCTGACTCAGGCCAGGTGAGGCTGCTTAAACCAGCCCCCATCCACACACACTCCCACATACCCCCAACACCCAATTGAAGCCGGGGAGTATCCTCGGCTGAAACCTACTCCCCCCCCCCCCCCCCCCCCCCCCCCCCCTCCTCCTCCTCCTCCACCCCCCATCCAAAAAAAAAAAATCCTAAACCGGACTCTGACCCAGGGTTACCATACCTCACGGACTCTGACCAGGGTTACCATACCTAAAAAAAAAAACTACAAAAACAACCCCAACCCCACAGTCCCCACACCTCCCCAGGGTGACACCCCAACCCACCCTCCCCCTCCATCCTGGAGACTCGGAGGCCTGGGCTGCTGCCTTGACTGGCGGAGGTGTCGGCGGACTTGGCGGTCCACTCCAGCCCACCCTCCCCCTCCATCCTGGAGACTCGGAGGCCTGGGCTGCTGACCCAGGGCTGTCTGGACGGGCTGGCGGAAGAGTTGGTTGGGCTGCGGCGCTGGCTGGATGCTGGGGCGGCTAGCCGCAGACGGTTGCCCATGGCGGTTGCTGAGCTGCCGCCGCGGATCCACAGCACCGTTGGGGAAAGGGATGGTGTTGGGAGAAGGCTGTCCGTCGTCGCTGCTGGATCCAGTGCGCCCCTGGACAGCCTTCCTGCATCCAAACGCAGTTTGGAGAGGCCCCTCATTGGGCGCCAGTGTAGCACAGTCCACTACTACACGCCACCTAGGTGGCTTTTCTCACTCCACCTAGGTGACTTTCCTCGGGCTCCTCCAAATGAATGGACACAGGGTGGTGATGTTAAATCCAGTTTATTGTTAAGGTTGCATCGAATGAGGCAGGCAGCCGGTGCTCCGTGCTACCATGCCGGAGAGCTCTCCTTGAGTGTGTGTGGTGGTGGCTGGTTTAACCTGTGCACCCTGATTGCTCACTGTACAACAGGTGTGCAGCCTCACCCAGCCCCAGAGTCCAATCAGTCTGACTCAGGCCAGGTGAGGCTGCTTAAACCAGCCCCCATCCACACACACTCCCACATATACCAAATACTATACTATACTGTACCACACAACTATACTATACTGTACCATACCACACAACTATACCATATACTATACTATACTATACTATACTATACTATACTATACTGTACCATACAACTATACTATACTATACTGTACCATACAACTATACTATACTAGAATATACTGTACCATACAACTATACCATATACTATACTATACTATACTATACTGTACTGTACCATACAACTATACTATAATATACTATACTGTACCATACAACTATACTATACTGTACTCTTCTATACTATACTGTTCTATTTTTGTACTATGTTTGACTTCACAGATATAGGTGATCTACGGCTCGCTGAGCCATGCTCGTCTTGGTGGTGGCTGTCTGTTTGCAGACTTACAGGAGAGCCGAGGCTGTAATCCAGTCCCACTAATCAGGCTTGTGGTCAACCCTCGGCTGGCTGGTGAACCTTTCCCCTATGACTCTCTCCGTCTCCCCCGCCCACTATTCTCCCTCTCTCGTTGTGATTGGCCGGTGGCCCGTTTGACCAGCAGTCCATGCCAGCACAGGCTACCACTGAACACATGAGAGTACATGAGTAGTGAGTACATGAGCCAACACATGGACTAGGGGGTGCTGTCCCATACAGGGCATAGATGTATAAGATATAGAATACACTCACATCGTTTCTAAAAACACAACACACATGGCTCGCTCTATAGATTCTGCCATTTTTGTTCCGTAACATGTTTCCAACATTGTTGGGTACAATAATTAACCATTTATTAACATTAGTTAATGCAGTAATATCTGTTAACTGACAGTTATCCAACAGTTCTTAACAGTTAACTAATGGTTTGGTCATCATAAACTAATAGTGTTCCTGTTAAATAAGGTATTCATTTACACATAATTTAATATGGTTAGGGTTTGGGTTAACCCAAACCTTCTAAAGGTTGATCCCCTTAGGGTTAATGTTCACCCCAACCCTAACCCTATTAAATAATGTATAAATGAATAATTTAGTTAACATGAACACCATTACCTTAGTTAACATGAACACCATTAGTCAACATGAACACCATTACATTAGTTAACATGAGTCATTACCTTAGTTAACATGAACACCATTACCTTAGTTAACATGAACACCATTACCTTAGTTAACATGAGGCATTACCTTAGTCAACATGAACACCATTACCTTAGTTAACATGAAGACCATTACCTTAGTTAACATGAACATCATTACTTTAGTTAACATGAACACCATTACCTTAGTTAACATGAACACCATTACCTCAGATAACATGAACATAAGTAGTGAGTGTGGGTGTGTGTGTTCCCCATAGTTGTACTTGTTTTAAACACAGTCGCAGCAGATGTGGAGACATGTGAATGTCAGTTTGCTGACCTTACTTTACAGTCAAAATCCTCTGATCCTTTTATTTGTCCTACCTCATCTTCAATGGTTTGCTTGTGGTTTAACTTCCAAAATTCTTCCATCTGAAAACGTGCTGCAAGAAAATAGTTGCTGTGATGCTGACCAAGTGCCAGGTCTACTCCCCAGGGATATACATTCTGACTTCAAGCACGGCCACAGCCTGTACAATAGCTGCAACATACGGGTGCAATAGCATCTGTGAAAGGTTTTTTAGATCCTGTCTGTGTGTTATCTGTGTGTGTGTGTGTGTGTGTGTGTGTGTGTGTGTGTGTGTGTGTGTGTGTGAGTAAGAGAGAGAGAGAGAGTCAGTCTGTGTGTGTGTGTGTGTGTGTGTGAGTGAGTCGGTCTGTGTGTGTGTGTTTGTGTGTGTATGTGTGGGTGTGTGTGTGTGTGTGCGTTTGTGTGTTTGAGAGAGAGAGTCAGTGTGTATGTGTGGGTGTGTGTGTGTGTGTGTGTTTGAGATAGTCGGTATGTGTGTGTGTGTGTGTGTGTGTGTGTGTGTGTGTGTGTGTGTGTTTGAGAGAGAGTCGGTCTGTGTGTGTGTGTGGGGGTGTGTGTGTGTGTGTTTGAGATAGTCGGTCTGTGTTTATGTGTGTATGTGTGTGTGTGTGTGTTTGAGAGAGAGAGTCGGTCGGTGTGTGTGTGGGGGTGTGTGTGTGTGTGTTTGAGTGTGTGTTTGTGTGTGTATGTGTGGGTGGGTGTGTGTATGTGTGTGTATGTTTGAGAGAGAGTTGGTCTGTGTGCATGTGTGGGTGTGTGGGTGTGTTTTTTGTGTATGTGTGTGTGTGTTTGTTACAGATTGTCAGCGATTATGTCCCGCACTGCAGAAGGGTCCTGCTGAAAAGACACTGGACTCCTAATTCCCAAGTCATGACACCGTTCGGGGAGAGCATATAAGATATAAGGCTATATATATATTGCTAAATGCTCCAGTGTGTGGTGGTGGTGGTGGTGGTGGTGGTGGTGATGGTGGTGGTGGTGCTGGTGGTCCTGGCTAAATGCTCCAGTGTGTGTGTGGTGGTGGTCCTGGCTAAATGCTCCAGTGTGTGTGTGGTGGTGGTGGTGGTGGTGGTGGTGGTGCTGTCTAAATGCTCCAGTGTGGTGGTGGTGGTGCTGGCTAAATGCTCCAGTGTGTGGGTGGTGGTGGTGGTGCTGGCTAAATGCTCCAGTGTGTGGTGGTGGTGGTGGTGGTGCTGGTGGTGCTGGCTAAATGCTCCAGAGTGTGGTGGTGGTGGTGGTGGTGGTGGTGCTGGCTAAATGCTCCAGTGTGTGGTGGTGCTGGTGGTGGTGGTGGTGGTGGTGGTGCTGGCTAAATGCTCCAGTGTGTGGGTGGTGGTGGTGGTGGTGCTGGCTAAATGCTCCAGAGTGTGGTGGTGGTGGTGGTGGTGGTGGTGGTGCTGGCTAAATGCTCCAGTGTGTGGTGGTGGTGGTGGTGGTGCTGGCTAAATGCTCCAGTGTGTGTGTGGTGGTGGTGCTGGCTAAATGCTCCAGTGTGTGTGTGGTGGTGGTGCTGGCTAAATGCTCCAGTGTGTGGTGGTGGTGGTGGTGGTGGTGCTGGCTAAATGCTCCAGTGTGTGTGTGGTGGTGGTGCTGGCTAAATGCTCCAGTGTGTGTGTGGTGGTGGTGCTGGCTAAATGCTCCAGTGTGTGTGTGGTGGTGCTGGCTAAATGCTCCAGTGTGTGTGTGGTGGTGGTGCTGGCTAAATGCTCCAGTGTGTGTGTGGTGGTAGTGGTGGGGGGTCTTCTCTTCAGCCACAGCAAGAGGTGAAATGTGTCCCTATCACCCTAATGGCTGTGAAATGACAGAATGGGACCTAGTGGGTGTGGAGGGGAGGGGTTTAGCAGTAGGGGCCAGGTATGGGAGGGGGGGGGGGGGGGGAGTTTTAATGGGGGTGGCCTCATGGTGGAGTCCCCATGGCGACAGGAGGCGTGGCAAACGTCCTCACACATATGGAACAGTCCGTGTCATTTATTTCATTTATTTTTATTTATTTATTGAACCTTCGTAGAACCAGGAAGGTACATTGAGACACAGTCTCCTTTTCAAGAAGGTCCCGGCTAAGAGAAGATGGATGAAGGGGATCCAGGGTCCTAAACATCATGGAGGATGTGGCTGTGAGGATGCAGCAGCAGCGAACACAGGGCTCTGGTTGTTATTGTGGTTCTGGTTGGGGGGAGGCAAGGGGGGACAACACGGGGTTACCTCAGTGATACCTCTCTTGTGATTAACTGGCACCTTTCTCACGACTCGCTGAGATGTAGAAGCGGTGTTTTTATTGAGCACCGCACTCGGCTTTCATGAATTACGGATGGGGTGTCGCTCTACTGTAACTGAATGATGATGTGTTATAGGGTTGATGGTTACACAAGGACACTGGGCTGTGGGTTTCTTCCATTTTGTATCATGATACACACACACACACACACCCATACACACACACACACACACACACACCCATACACACACACACACACACACACACACACACACCCATACACAGACACAAACACACACCCATACGCAGACAGACACACACACCTATACAGACACACACACGGACGCACAATGACACACATACCCCCACACACACACCCATACAAACACGTTCCTATGCACATGCATACTTGCACTTATTCGAATGTGCACAATGTGCAACATTTCCAGTTATGCATTTTGCATCTGTATACTGTTCCGTAGTATTCTGAACATCAATGCTCATAACAACTGATTCAGTTAAAACAACCAACCACCCACACAAGCATACAAACACACACACACCCACACACACCTACACACACATACAAACACACACACACACACACACACACACACACACACACACATACAAACACACAAACGGCCTCCTCCACCTACCATTTCAAGCTGCCTGCTTCAGTTCAAATGCATTTGTTTCAGAAAGTAAGTCCTTTAAAAAAGGGGGGAGAGAGACATAAGAAGATATTGTAAGAAAGTGGGAGAGAGAAGGGGTGAAAAGAGGAGCGGGGAGAGAGGTCGAGTCGGAGGCAGGTGGTGGAAGTGGATTCGTGTGCGCGCGTGCGTGGGTCAACGGCGTGAATGTGTGGAGGACAGCGAGAGGGGGGGGGGGGGGGGGGGGGGGGGGGGGAAGAGTGTGAGAGATCAATCGAGAAATTAAAAAAAAGAGAGCATGCACGGGGAGTGGGATTGAGTGCAAGTGTGAGCGTCTTAAGGGTGAAGAAAGAGAATAAATAAGTGGGTGCGCGCGCGCGTGAAGACGAGGGAGCGAGAGAGGGAGGCGCTGCTTCCCCGACACAGGACGCAGAGGCAGCAGCGGCAGTAGAGCAGCAGCCGTGCCTGGTAGAAATCTATTGTCTGTCTGTTATTTTTTTTATCACTGCCAAACCACGCTCTCTCTCTCACTCTGTTTTTGACTGAGAAAGAGAAGGAAGTAGAGAGGAGGAGGAGATCCGTGGAGCGGGGACTGCAGCCAATTCGTTCCCCCGGGGGGGAAATCAGTGCATGTGGAAGGTACCAGGGACAGGAGGCTCGAAAGCCGGGTAACGTGTGGAGGAGACCGGGACAAAAGCAGGATAGCGATCAACACTTTCAGCACCCCTCCGCAAAGGCAGCGCGCGAGCCCGCGTCTGCAGCGTGAACGTGTTTCTGTTTTTGTTGGCGTCCGCCGCAGTTTTGAGAGATTGTGGGTTCGTATCGACGGTGTGTTCCGTGTGGATCTACGCGCCGCCTCAGTAGCCATGGGGCTGGCCGGCGGAGGGAAGGGGACGCCGGGTGTCTTGAGTGGGGCACTCCCCCTTCCTTGGAGGTTTTGGCTGCTCCTGCTGCCGCTCGTCTCGGTGCCGGAGATCGAAGCGCAAACCGCGGAGGACGCCAAACCCCTGTACATCTGGCAAACAGGTAGGCCGTTTCAGCCGGTCCCATTAACTTTGTGTGGCTTGTCTATTTATAGCCAAATCCCAGGTTTGAACAGACGCCGGAGCTTGGCAGTAGGATCCGTTTGCTCTGTCGCCTAATGTGGCGGAGGCTCCAAAAAGTTGTACACTACAATTATAACGTAGAGCTGAATTTACAGCTGTCGTATTATTATTATTATTATTATTATTATTATTATTATTATTATTATTATTATTATTATTATTATTATTTGTAGGGGGGGGGGGGGGGGGGGGGGGGGGGGCGGCGGTGTTGTTGAAGGGGAAACTTGTGCATTAGCACTAGCTGCAGCGCACGGTGCTGCTAACACGTTGACTGCAGTCCCCAGTGGGGATGTCTCTATACATTATGCCCGGTGCTGGTACAACATATAGCGGCTAGCGGCATCACACTCGCTGCTTGACTGTTGCCCCCGGGGGCCGTGGGACTCCCCCGACACGCTGCTATTGGGCTCATTAATCACCGTTTTGACGTCTATGAAATTGACGCGAAATTGCGTGCGTGCTCGCGCGTGTGTACGTGTGTGTGTGTGTGTGTGTGTGTGTGTGTGTGTGTGTGCACTACGTCAGTGGCTTCTATTTCCCCCCCTCCCATAACGTGCACATACCTGGACCCGCACAGCCCCACGCTGTGCGACTGGCTGCCTTCCAGCAAGGTGTTATTATGTCGATGTAATTATTCCCAATTATCTACCTTATTGTGTGGTGAAACCTAAAATAGTAATAAAAAAAAAAACATGCAGTGGAGCTTAAGGCGTCCCGTTGCTTACAGTAGATGTTCCAGTGTGCAACGCTGACTGATGGTGTAGTGGTGTTTCTCCGTGCTAGGTCATCCACGTGAGGGAGACGGCTCATGATTGCAGGAGGGTTGGGGGTGAGGTGGGGGTGAGGGACCTTATAAAGACACGGTCCAGTGCATAGGTCAGGCGTGCACAAATAGGGTTGGGGGAGGGGGTGGGCGGGGTCAGGTGTGTGCGTGTGTGCGTGTGCGTGTATCAGGGTGAGAAGAGTTCTTTAGATGCACCGGGGAGATCAATGTTAATTTCTTTCTCTCTTCCCCCATCATCCCCTTTCCCACTATCTCTTTCCCTGTGGATCAATTCACTGGTTTCTGTGGGACTCCCTGATCACCCCCCCCCCCCCCCCCCCCCCCCCCCAACCCCCATCCCTGTGTGTAACAGGGTCGACCCAGCCCCTTCTGTTGCCCAGATCAATGCTATCCATGCAACCAGGCCCCTCCCTCCGCAGGTCTCAAACTGCTGTGGGACTTCTCAGCGTGGCATGTATAGGGATTAGGATACGTCTCTGTAAGACACCAAACGGCTGCTTTACAGTCGGTTGTGGTAGATTGCATCTTTTGAGGGTGATTTCAGCACAACGCAAGGTGGAATTGAACGAAGGGTACCAAGCAATTGAATTGTAATGACCCTCCGCACTTAAGCTTCCATGATCCCTTCTGTTTTACCCAAGAGATTACATTACATTTTAACCTATTGGTCCAACAAAGGCATCTACGTACCTGAGCATATCAAACCAAATGACAGCTTTTCTCTATAGCTCTATTTGCCCAATGGTAATATATTGAATTGTGTGGACAGAGTGTCCAAATACTAATCAAATCAAGACCTCAAAGTCACGTTATAAACACTACCGAGGTCAAAGCGAGAACGAATACCTAAGGAAGTGGATGTCATCAAACCTTTTAAAAGGAGATTACGAGGTAATGCAACTCGCACCTTTATTGATACTAAACAGCTTTCCAGCAGACCCCCCTCCTCCCCACCTCCTTGCTTGCTTTAATGGCAAAGACCACCACAATTATCTCTCTCTGCACCCCCCTCCCCCCGTCCCCCCCGTCCTTGTCCCTCTCTCTGTTTCTCACCCGTCCACCACCATGTAACCACCCCATGGCCCCTGCCCAGAACACAATGTTACCAGATTAAGGATAGAGCAGCGATAGAGAACAGATTGGCCCGGTCAAGTTAACCTAGATACGACATTGGGGGGGGGGGGGGGGGGGGGCTCATGGCTCTCTCCCTGACCTGGGGGGCCGGGGATCTCGGCAGCGGATTTGAAATGGGCTGCTGGATCACGAGGCGTGCGTTGTTGCGGTCCTGCTTGCTGGGTTGTTGCTGTGGAAGAAGGCGCTTACATCAGCTCAGTGCATTTTGGTACGCTGAGGACATTGCGCTCGCATTAGGTGTTCAGCGCCAATCATTCATCAATAACTGATACCTGGTATCAGTGATTGATTCCAACGTCGGCGACGAGACCAGAAAATGGATTACCGGTCGATGCTTGTGGCGCCGAGCTCCTAAAGTAGGAAGTCTGAAGCAATGGATTGGATCAGCACTCCTTATCGCAGGTGGTCAACTTAAGGACACGCACGACAAATGGGAATCGAAGTGTATTGTATTGACTGTTCCATTGTGACCCAAACATGGGCTGGTCCATTCCTCTTCCGCTGATAGAAAGTTTGATATCAGCCGGTTCCAGGAGCGAGGGGGTTGTGGGTATGTGTTGGCGGGGGGGGGGGGGGGGGGGGGGGCCTGGCCCAGATCAGATGCTAATGGACAGCGCCGTCCTTCAGTCAGCGTAGAAGAGAGCAAAACGTGGCTGTCGACAGCAGGCTGTTCAGAGCCGGACGCGTGTGTGGAACAAACAAAGGGAAGGGTCTTTAACGTCCCGGAGACCTAAGGCCCCGGACGGACACTCGTGAACGCCCCCCCGCCCATCCCCCTTTGATGCTGTGTGCGTGCGTGCGTGTGTGTGTGTGTGCGTGTGTGCAGGACCCTCTTTAGCTGCAGATGCGTGTCCCCGCGTGGCACGCACACAAAAGCACAGGAGGCTGGAAGCTCTATTGTTCTTTTTAACCACCCCCACCTCGAACCCCCCCCACACACACACACACACACACACACACACACACACACACACACACACACACACACACACGTGTGCGCGCGCACCACACCGCTACCATATTCCCCCCCGCCCCCTTTTTATTCCTTTATTTGAATTTGACTTTTGACCTTCTGCTGAAGGGGGAGGGGCCTCGTGGAGAGCGTTGTGTGCGGACGTCCATACGCTGCGTGCCAAGTGTCAAGGGCCTCATTGTGGAGCCCGCACCTGCACTGTGTGTCTGTGTGTAGTGGCGCTCTCTGAGGCAGATGGGTGTGTGTGTTTGTGTGTATGAGTGAGTGTGGTGAGGAGAAGAGGGCGGGGGTGGGGGTTAGCCAATCCAAAAGTGTAGGCTTTATTTTGAGTGTGTGTTTGTGTGCCTTGCTGATGTTTAGAAAGGCATTGAAAACACGCAGACGTACGCCCCTGGAAGCTTTTCTTTTTGGAAACACTTCCAACCCGGCGTATTGGTGCCGTGCCGATTCACCGGGTAGTTCACCAAAGCAAAGACAAAAAAGCGGAGGAGATTCTTTGTGTTTCTTTCTGGGAGACATCAAGTGCCAAATTGCTCCGATTACTGTACAGCCTTTTTGGAGAAACACAATTTCCAGCTGGTTGGTTTTTGCTTGGCATTCAGTAAATAAAAGCTTGTGTGTGCACACACACACAACACACACACACACACACACACACACACACACACACACACACACTCAAAAGGACACATGAATACATGAACTGTACACAAACACACAGTCATGAATGAACAAAATACAAATAAATATGAACGCACACATCTGCGCATTTTATATTTCAAAGACGTTCCACTATTTGATAAAACCGTGTGTCGGTGCATCTCCCATGGCCTCCCCCTTGTCTCTCTCTACTACCTCCTCCTCCTCCTCCTCCTCCTCCTCTTCCTCCTCCTCCCTCTGAGCAGGTCCATCTGTCCTCTTCACCAGTACTGTCTCTGCTCTCTTCCCTGCTCCCACAGAGGCCTTCATAACCAGGGGTCATGTGTTCCAATCGGGAACACGACCCCTTGGAACACCGAAAAGGAGTGACCGTGTGATTTGTCCTGCGCCCGCCTCTCTACTCTCTCTTGTCTTGTCTTGTCCTTCTGTCCCCCGCGCTCCTCCTTTTTAAGGCGGACAACAGCCGTAGTCACTTCTCTGCGGTTGAAGGGAAAATGCACCCACACACTGTTACAGATGGTGTGTGTGTGTGCGTTGTCTCATTGTGTGTGTGTTGGTGTGTGTGTGTGCGTTGTGTCTCATTGTGGTTGTGTGCGCGCACGCGTTGCGTCTCGTGTTTGTGTACGTTGTATCGTTGTCTAGGTGTGTGTGTGTGTACCTTGTGTCTTGCTTTGTGTGTCTATGGGTGCGTGGGTATTTCTTTAGTGGATGTTGCAATACAGAGAAAAACGAAACGATGAAATATTTATAATGTTTGCTGATGGTTTTACCCCGCCATATGTGACACCTGCTGTTGAGACGCAGCAGGACCACATTGTGGGGTTTCAAATGTGGTCATGGCTTTACACAGTGAGTGAGCCGTGAACTGACTCAGCCAACAATATACCGGAGGCCTCCTGCTAGTGCTCACCACCACAGCTATTTTTATAATCAAAAACAGGAGATCCGATTTCTAGGTGCACTGTATCGTTTAACGGAATTCACTTGTTTCACAAGGTCACATTTATCCCATGCTGCTCTTTGCGATGGCAACCGTGAAGGTACTTTTTACTTTTCTTTTTTTTTTTTTACTACAAAAAGCTCTAATGTGCATAAATAAAAACAAATGATTAAATTGTTGAATCGAATTCCAAGCAACCATGGGGGTCCTATTGCTGCTATACTCGCGTGCGGTTCCTAAACAAAGCCATTTTCCCAGTAACCAGATTTGCCGCGGTTAAGCCTTCCTGCTTTCAGCACTTCCCTCGGTCCAGTCGGTCTGCTCGTGGAAGGGACCAAACGCTGGGCCTGCTGGCGTCATGACCGCTGGGGACCAAACGCTGGGCCTGCTGGCGTCATGACCGCTGGGGACCAAACGCTGGGCCTGCTGGCGTCATGACCGCTGGGGACCAAACGCTGGGCCTGCTGGCGTCATGACCGCTGGGGACCAAACGCTGGGCCTGCTGGCGTCATGACCGCTGGGGACCAAACGCTGGGCCTGCTGGCGTCATGACCGCTGGGGACCAAACGCTGGGCCTGCTGGCGTCATGACCGCTGGGGACCAAACGCTGGGCCTGCTGGCGTCATGACCGCTGGGGACCAAACGCTGGGCCTGCTGGCGTCATGACCGCTGGGGACCAAACGCTGGGCCTGCTGGCGTCATGACCGCTGGGGACCAAACATGCTTAGGATTCAGCTAATCACGCTTAAGAGCTTTTCATGTAGCGGTCCTCACGGGCCACACACACACACACACACACACACACACACACACACACACACACACACACACACACACACACACACACACACACACACACACACACACACACACACACACACACACACACACACACACACACACACACACACACACACACACACAGGGTCTACGGTTAGCGCTAGCAGAGCAAGAAGCCATGCTAGATAGGACCACAGTTTGTCACTGGATGCTGCAGCTGGAACGCTGACTCCGTTTGTGTTTGTCCAGACTGCTGGAGGAGCAGAGGCGGCTGCATGCCTGAGTCTCTAAGCATATATATCCTACACTGCTTGGCTCTAAGTGCACTATACTATATTGGAGTGCTTTAACACACAAATCAATAGAAATGTGACCTTAAAATAGACCGTTGTAATGAATGGAAACCGTTGTGATGCATCATGTCATCGTGTGTTGCACGATGCCATATACTACATAATTTGTGACAGTAAAATAAAACCATTAGAGGGTTATGCAGATGATAAACTAGCTGCCGCTGTGCAAGTACTACACCATAATAACATCTTGAACTGTTTGCACCGGGCTCTGGTAAAGAGTGCTTGGCCACTGTATTATTCATACCTAGTGGAAAGCAGGCTTGTGCCAAGGTGCCATCGGATGGCATATTGGCAATTGAAGGGATGATCGACAGTTAGTTTTTCCTACGCCAATATTGGGGCGATTTGACCTAACTTAGCATCAGAACTTCCTCTATAAACAGAGCGCACGTAGACTCCGTCTGGATAGCGCTCTGCGTCCTTCAAAATATTACTTTTATAACCCCATTTTACCTCTCCTGCGGCTTATTGAAAATGCGGCTTTATTTTCTAAGAATACGGTACCTGTAGTCTTCAAGAGCTTCTCTCGCTCTGTCTCTCTCTCTGTCTCTCTCTCTGTCTCTCTCTGTCTGTCTGTCTCTGTCTCTGTCACTCACTTACTCACTCACTCAGTCACTCACTCACTCACTCACTCACACACACAGTGTGTGTGTGTGTACAGTATAAGGTGGTGCATGACCTAGAAAGTCTGAGCCGCTTGCTCCACACATAGTATCTTTATTTCCATCCCACTTGTAGACGTGTGCTGGAGCTTTTATATTCAGCCACAAGTGCAATACAGCCATTATGCGAGAAGTTAACTCAAGTCGGCCTCCACTCCCCATAGGTATTTCCTTTCACATTAGCCTATGGGTACAGACAACAATCCCTCTAACAGCAGGGAGGGGGCGAACAAAACCCAAGACAAACCTTGGGGAAAAAGGGAGGTAGGTTTCATGCGTTGCCATTTTTCATGTGCCAGTGCCTACAGGGCTAGGACTTAAGTGAGTTACTGGGGAGGTCAATTCATCATAGTTATAGCCAGCCGGTGTAACAGCTCCCACCAAAAAAGAAACACTTCCCTGAAAATCATCCCTTTTTTTCCCCCTTCCTTCGCTTCCCTCCCCCCAAAACGTATCATCACCCATGCAGAGCCACCACTCTGCATGCAACCAAGGCGGACTGTAGACAACTGAATGGAGTTTGGAGTTTGAGCCATGTGTTGACGAATTCAAATACATTGTCTTGTCCAAACACCTTGCTGTTGAGTGTGTAAGCTCATGTTTTGGACGGTTGGGAATTGGTTTGACGTTGTCTCGTACAGACGGCAGTAACCCGCCGTCCTGATGTCATTAGTCAACCAGTGAGGAAGACTAACTGTAAGGCTTACCCATGATTGGTCACTAAATCGACTATTTCTACTATTACTACTATCACGGCCGCATTATGTGAGACTTGGAACCAGACCAATCTGCAACCTCCTGTTTTATTTGCTCTGGCCAATGCGTCTGCTGTGTCACACGTTTCGTTGCTGTGATTGGTTGTTGCTCTATCCAGTTGGGTCCAAAGGCATTTTGGTCCGCGCCCCTTGAGAACGGCCCATGGAAATCGAAAACCAACGAGTTCCAGACTAATACGCATTTACAAATTGGTCTGGCGGTGTCAGGCTAACATTATGTGCAATTTCATAAAAAAACGAGTTCAAATACATTACGGTAAAACCCTTATATTGTTGGAACATTGATAGTAAAACACCCAATTTGGTCAGAACATTGTAGCTCTGGTTGTCTGTCAGCTGGTTTCTCCTTCTGGGTTTACTTATCCCTTTATTTTCTGCCTCCACTTGTATTCTTAATGGTTCTTGGCGTGTGTGTGTGTGTGTATGTGTGTGTGTGTGTGTGTGTGTGTGTGTGTGTGTGTGTGTGTGCATTCAAAGTTTTCTTATACCTTTTTTGATGGGGCACCACACTGCAGCCTTAATACAACTGTCTGCCTTGAATATAGAAATGTAATGCACTCCATCTCACAGATACACAAACACACACACACACACACACAATCCCATACTAACAATGACGGACAGTAAAAACAGACGTCCTCCTGGTTCAATGTTTACTGCCGCTGTGTTAAAGCTAAATGTCATTGGATAAACAGCGTCCACACTCCTCAATAGCAGTAATTTGTGCAGCCACTTGAAGAGCTAATGGTAGGCAAACATGACAGTGGGAATTGGTAAGTGTTAGTCTCCAGCTCACTTCACATTAAACAAAAAGGCCAAAAGGCTGTGGTTAAGAGTTTGTTGTTGTTGTTTTGGCTTCTGAATCTGTTTTTCTCAGTAGCAAAATTGACAAATAACCTTTCTTTTGTGTAGCCAACCCCTTTTTAAAGTGTGATTAAACACTAGATAGGGTTTTTTGTTGTTGTTGTTGTTGTAACCATGTCTTAATATGTCTTCAATGAACCCTGATCTTATATTAATACATTCCACTTTTTCAAGATTTTGGTCGAGTCACTGGAGAGAAAACAATGACTTGGAATTGTCTCTGCTGTTAACTCACGCTCTTGTGAGTGTGGGGACGCAGGGCTGCCCTCGCAAAGGTACATACGCCTATACATAGGCAAAGGTACATACGCCTATACATGGGCAAAGGTACATACGCCTATACATGGGCAAAGGTGCATACGCCTATACATAGGCAAAGGTACATACGCCTATACATGGGCAAAGGTACATACGCCTATACATGGGCAAAGGTACATACGCCTATACATGGGCAAAGGTACATACGCCTATACATGGGCAAAGGTACATACGCCTATACATGGGCAAAGGTACATACGCCTATACATGGGCAAAGGTACATACGCCTATACATGGGCAAAGTTACATACGCCTATACATGGGCAAAGGTACATACGCCGATACATGGGCAAAGGTACATACGCCTATACATGGGCAAAGGTACATACGCCTATACATAGGCAAAGGTACATACGCCTATACATAGGCATACGGCCTGTCAAAACTATTTGCTTTGGTATTTTGCAAGTGCTTTTTACACAAGCATAGACCGTGTCAGTTTAATCAGGAGAGACTAGTATTTAAAATGAACCCCAACATTTGACGATTAGACACCATCAAATTATTCTTCATGGGGACGATGGATCCATGAAGAATGCCGGGAGATGATTCCACCCTGATGGTGTCTAGACGCTGGTGGTGGTGTAGCTATGGAGATGATTCCCCCTGATGGTGTCCAGACGCTGGTGGGGGTGTAGCTATGGATATGATTCCACCCTGATGGTGTCTAGACGCTGGTGGTGGTGTAGCTATGGAGATGATTCCCCCTGATGGTGTCTAGACGCTGGTGGTGGTGTAGCTATGGAGGTGATTCCCCCTGATGGTGTCCAGACGCTGGTGGTGGTGTAGCTATGGATATGATTCCACCCTGATGGTGTCCAGACGCTGGTGGTGGTGTAGCTATGGAGATGATTCCCCCTGATGGTGTCTAGACGCTGGTGGTGGTGTAGCTATGGAGATGGTTCCCCCTGATGGTGTCCAGACGCTGGTGGTGGTGGGACTATGGATGGAGTTCCTTGGCCCTGGAGAACGCCATCTCTTTCTCCGTAGACAGGTGGAGATGGAGGGGATGGAGGAGGGCTGCATCGAGTCTCAATGAAAACAGACAAGCGACAAGCATGAATGAGAGATGTTTATATACTCGGCGCGTTGGCGCGCAATTGTACTCCTGTTAATCCACGAGGTCCTGATTGGTTGAGAGATGAAGGGGAGGGGCCTGGGATCACAGCGTGGGAATTTAGAACCCAACATAGATCGATGAGAAATAGACGAAACGTCGTCTTCCTGATTTAACTTGTGCTTTGGCTACATTGAAATAAATGTTACAGCTGGAATTATTTTTCACTTTCTTTATAATTGGAACAGCTGCAACTCGTTCCCTGGAGTTGGTTGAGAGTGATCCTGTTCATGTTTATGAACGAGCACTAGCTAGGTACAATGTGTTAACATGTTTCCTTGGAGGGCCCTCCCCAAATGGTTCAAAACGTGACGGTGTTAAACGCTGCTGTTTGGAGCCTCTTGCTAATATGATGAGCTAAAAGCCCAAAGCGCGCGGCTGCGTCTGGACGGACGCAAAGTAACGCTTTTGAATTTTCACGCCCAAAAGGATTTGAGTCCTGTATTAGGGAGCGTAAAACACAGCCCTGCTACGCTTGCGGCACACTCCATGTGCTTTGCTCCGGTAAAACACTAGGATTCGTCTGAGACTATTCATTTTCGCTCTGTGTGCTTAAGAGATGCTTACGCACTCCCGCCACGCAATGGTGACTAGATCACCATTGTGTGATTCCCTAAGACCCTTCACACCCCCCCTCCCATAGAGGAAACATGAAGAAAACACAGCAATTGTATCTCAGCCTTCAAATCCTTGTCTAAGCACCCCCGTCTTTGCTGTCTGACCGCTGTATCCATGGATCCACGTGGAAAATGAGAGGCGTTGCCCCACAACATGTGTTGACATACAGTTGTGTGTGTGTGTGTGTGTGTGTAGGCCCCTTCTTTAGTCCTCCTGCCCCGCAGAGATCGCCCCCCTACCCCCCAGCCCCACCCGACCCTGACTAGGAATAAGCATGCATAGATTTATTTTAATCTCCAAATGGGTGGGTTTGTTTACACATGGGGGGGGACATATTTAAAAAAGGGTGGATGACGTAGTTACAAACGTGTGGAGGACGTAGTTACAAACGGGTGGAGGCTGTAGTTACAAACGGGTGGAGGACGTAGTTACAAACGGGTGGAGGACGTAGTTACAAACGGGTGGAGGACGTAGTTACAAACGGGTGGAGGACGTAGTTACAAACGTGTGGAGGACGTAGTTACAAACGGGTGGAGGACGTAGTTACAAACGAGCAGGGATGGTTTTAGGGGGTAAAAGAATGTCCCCGGAACTGTATTTAGACCCTGCGGTGGAAACACGGCTATAGACAAACACACACACACACTGTACAGATACCAGCACCACCACAACAGCAAGGCTTCTCAGAGAGAGAGAGAGAGAGAGAGAGAGAGAGAGAGAGAGAGAGAGAGAGAGAGAGAGAGAGAGAGAGAGAGAGAGAGAGAGAGAGAGAGAGAGAGAGAGAGAGAGAGAGCGCTCTTCCCCTCTACCAATGCCCACCCCGCACACACACACACAGATACATAAACAAAGGAAACATGCAGTACATAAATCACCCAGCTGTTGTGTTTGATGAAAGAGTGAGATATGATGGAGTCGTAAAGCAGGAGGGGCATACACCTCTCCTCTGCTTTCGTCTCCTCTTCTCCATCCTCCCCTCACCATTTCCCATCTTTCCCTGCTCCTCTTCTCCTCACTTCTTTCTCCTCTCCTCTTCGCTTTTTCCTAGCCCTCCGTCTTCCTCAGTCGTCACGACCACCATGCCGTTAGTCTTCCAGCGCGTGTGCCCATCTGAAGCTCCATTTTGAGCCCACCAAAAGATGGAAAACAAAAGAGGACCGGGAACATTAGCAACGGCATGAACCCCGACGCCTCCTCGCTGTCCACGGGGCCGTCCAGGTTCTGAGGGCAGCGTCACGGCACGCCGTACTCACCACCAACAAAGAACTCAGAAGACCCGTCCTAATTAGCTCCGCGCAACGTGCCATTAACCCAGACAGCGATCTGCTCCCTCCTCTGTCCCAGCCCCCTCCCTCTCGCTCGCTCTCGCTCCCTCTCCCTCCCCCCTCTGTGCTCCTCTGCTCCGCTGGGGCTGGTCTCATTAAGAAAGGACGAGGAAAAATAAAACTGCGGTCATCAGCAGAATGCTGCTGGTGTGTGTGGTGGTGGGGAGGGAGGGGAGGGGGGGGGGGGGCAGGCTAACTATCCCGGGACACGGATGCGTTCGCATATTCGTTTGATTTCTGCTTGTGAGTGAAACAGCACTGAGCGGAGGATGGGGAGGGGGGGGGGGGGGGGGCAGTTATGCAAAGACACCCCCCCCCCCCCCCCCCCCCCTTCCAATGAACCTGGTCGGGTGTCAAAGGGAGAGAAAAGGGAATACAGTAGTGATATACCTGGGGGTGTGTGTGTCGGGGCTGTCTTTGATTCTTCCACCTGCTTGGACACACACACACACACACACTGGAGGAAGAGATGGTTGGGAGTCAGGCTTGAAGAGCAGCCTCTTTTTTCTCTTCCTGCTGTATGAGTGAGTAAACAGCCCAATGTCACACACAGGCCTCCCACATTATTCCTCTTACTCAGAGTAAATCAAACATTTGCCCTCAGTAAATTTGCCCCCCCCCACACACACACACACACACACTCTCTTCTTGGTTACCGTGGATGTCAGGCTCAGATTGTGCAGGACAGTACAGAGAGAGAGAGTGTGTGTGTGTGTGTGTCCATTAGTGTCAAGTGTTTTTTTGCCAGCTGCTTTGGCAGAGTATTCTTCCTTGCACTAAAAAAAGCAGAAGACTAAGAAGGAACAACAAGGTTATGCCTTGTGGTTGACACCGGGTTCATTCGGTCATATCTCAATTTGCGCTACTGCACAGATTCTCGGTGTGAAGAGTTGGTTTTTGGGTTTCTATTAAGATTGCGTTGAGGTCAGTAGCTTGAGGGCTGCATGGGAGAAGGAGAGGTCATGAGAAGATGTATTTGTTTTAGCCAGGCAGCCTACTGGCAGATACAGAGCAAGAGGAGGTGTTACATGAGGTTCATAGTCGATTTAAAACCCAAATTCTGGGTCAACAAAAAGTAGTTTTCTACAGAAAGTAGTACTCCAACTGGCTATGAAATGAAACTATGACCAGCGGCGCAGGTTGTCTGATATTGCCACTGTCTTGAGGATTAAAGTCCAAACACCGTATTGTGTAAGTGCGTTGGTTGCTGATACAATATTATGTACACCTCATTTCCTCTTTGGCTCACCGTCGTGCTTCTTTCACTTTCCGTTTTTAACATTTTTTGTTTGGTTTCGGTACGACATGAACAAATAAAGTGGTATAGTGCTGCTTCGTCCACGTGACGTGCAAACAAATCCAAACAAGTCATTTTATTGCAAAAACAATTCAGAAAAGTCGGACCGTTAATGTCATTTGTCCGAATTGGGAAAATGGCACATCACCGGCATCATCCAACTGCTGCGTGTATTTCCTGACGTTGACGTTGCAGACCGCGATTTGAAGCAGTACTCGTGTACTAGAGAATAACCGGAGACGGTGATCCGCTTACATTGTTCATATCATTCCAAGCTGCCTTGAATCGGAGCGATCGCAGCTTGAGTTGCACTAACATAGCTTGTTGGGATTAGCACGAGGCATCAATGACATCATCATCAATCGACCCTTAGGAAATGTAAAAGTCATCAATGGATTGTCCCGGTCATGTGTGTGTTTTTCGCTTTATGGTACCGCTTCTGTCTCATTTACTCCCGCGTTTAAAAAGACAACCGTCCATATCATGACTGAATTTCTTCGAACGAACAAGGCTTCCGCGTCAGTTATTCTGCGGGTGAGCTCAACTTTGCCCAGGGGGGTGCTCTTAGTATTCCGTCGACGATAGCCCCGCTCAATAAACCCTGGCGGTTTGTTTTCCTCGTGAGGCACAGTAGAGAAACACACACATAGGCGTATTCTATATCGGTAGCCCTCGTCATGACTACCTAACCATGCCGTGGTGCCGGCGCACTCCGCCAGAGCAACCTGCTGACGCAAACGCATTCTACACAAAGGCCTCTGCTCCACTCGTCTTGCCTGGGATAGAATGAGCCAACCCCTTTTGGCTCAGGCCTACTTTGAGTCGTGCCGCTAAGACTGTACGCTCACTCATTTAGCATCCCTCCAAAATTGTCTCTCTAATAAAGACATTTATCGCACTAAATAACAATGAAAAAATGTCGTTTTTTTCCTCTAATAAGAATACGTATCACGTAAAAAACAAATGAAAGCATTTATTTAAAATAAAATAAAAATTCACACACTATTCCCTTTTCTCACTTTTGATGCAGTTCAGTAAATCCAGTTCATTTCATTTATATTTAATGCTGAAAGACATGCAAATGCCCGAGGACAGCAGGTCATGCTTCCAGATCTCCCCACAATCTCATTACCTTAATGGTCTACTCTTAGGGTGGGGAATGGTGAGAGACCTAAACACACTCCTCTGGTGTTACTACCGCTCCAACAGACCTCTGACCAGCAGCTCAAGCATGGCTGAGAGAGAGAGACCTTATATTGGGGTCAACGCAGGGTCTCTCTCTCTCGCGCTCTCGCGCTCTCGCGCTCTCGCGCTCTCGCGCTCTCTCTCTCTCTCTCTCTCTCTCTCTCTCTCTCTCTCTCTCTCTCTCTCTCTCTCTCTCTCTCTCTCTCTCTCTCTTCCTTGTACTCTACAGCGGGACTACAAAGAGTGAGGTTACTTTGAGGGTGGATGCATTGAGGTCTCTCTGGAAGAAAACAAAAGTGGGTGTGTGTTTTATTTATTTATTGTTTTACTAATTGTTAACAATGCCAAATCAGATCAATTCAGGTCTTGATCTAGGTAGGGTGTCCAGTCAGTTGGATTCCAATCAATGTACAAAACATGTGCTCAAAGGTGTGCTGTTACCATCATAAGACAAATGATCTCATATATTTTTCCCCAACACATGCAACAAGCTTGAGTTGACTCTCTGTAAACTGCAGAGCTATGGGAACTTCCAGTCCCTCATGGCTGCGCTCAATGCCAAAGTCCTGTGGCTGTCGAATGAATCAGATCTCTGTTCGGTACTCTGTCAGGTATTGTTGAATTGCGCTGGTAAAAAAAACAACATCAAAATGTAGGTGTACATCCCTGTTTTCTGAGGTGACTGGGGTGGAATTGATGATTTTTTTTGGGGGGGGGGATGGGGGACGGGGACGGAGATAAGGCTGCCACAATTCCGGAGTTCTTCCACACGTTCAGTCCACCAGGGAAACAGCCTTGTTGCTGCAGACACGGAGCCTATCGCACAACAGCTGTGGAGACTCGACAGCAGGTTTGTCAGCGGCAGATTGCCGTAACGAAACAAAGACATGTCACCCAATTGATTTCTCGGTCTCTGAGAAGAAAGACATTATGCGGAGCATGTCGATTTGCAGAGGTGGCCACCGATGATAGAAAACTGTGAGTTCATGTAATTGCGGTGTGTGGTGTCATTGCATAACAACAACAGTGCCTGATTGCCTTGTGAGATAGTGATTCGTTTTGTGCTATAGTTATGAATCATTTTGCTGTAAGCCAGACCTTAACCCAGCGTCTGCGAAGTTACTAGTGGCCGCGAGGTTGCACAAGGAAAGAAATGATCTACCACTCGCCTGTAGAATGGATTCTTTTTATTTAAATCATTGTAAACATCGCACATTTCTGTGCCAATTTGAGTTAATTCTCCATAAGCCCTTTGATATTTTAGATAGAATGAAAACAACTTAGAAACAATATAATGTGTTAAAAATAAGATTTGTTTTGGAGTGATGGTTGACTGGTTCATTTTTTTGCATCTGTACAAATTTAGAATTTTGAGGTTTGAGGTCCAATTTGATTAGATTTGTTATGTTTTATTTTTTATTTTTTACATACTACATACTCCAACCAGGTAGGCAGGTGGAAGGTGTGGTAAAAGCAGAATGCTTATGTTTAACATTTTGCTGCACCACTAATTGCCAATTGTTGGGATGTCAAACTGAAATGATTACCAGTTTAAGTGTTCCCCTAGTCTGATTGGATGACACTGCTGAGACAGACACTTGAGTGACTGCAGGTTAACTGCATTCACCTCTATCTGAACACACAGCGAAGCACTTTAATTGGTTAATATCATGTGTTGCCAGTGAAACATTCATCCTGCAAATGTTGAGCAGGGATACAACTACACCCATGTCGATTAGAACACACTGCCGAGCTTTCTCACCTCCCAGATGCTGGCAGGATTCAGAGGTAACATCCTCATCCTGTGAGTGTGGTGCTTCTTCCTGTGTTTTCCATCATAGCGAGTGGAGTTGTCGTCGTAGAGCCTAAGGCCATTTAGAATAAACACTTTGATGCTGTTGCACATTACATTTGTGTTCCTTATGGCTGAGGGACAATGCGCACACACACACACACACACACACACGCACACGCACACACACACACGCACACGCACACGCACGCGCTCCTGGTGCGTGGACTAATGTTTGCACTAGAGGCTTCCAGTTCAGTCCTCTTCAAGAATGAACAAGCAAATAAACATGGTAAAGAAAGATGGAAACACGAGTGGAAAACGTTATTGTGTTCAGTGTGTGTTTAGAAAGCCGTGCAGTGCTTATGACGCCAGGCCGATCCCCCCATCGCCTCAACACAGCTGAGGCCATCCACGTAGTGTAATCCCTCTCTCTGCAAGGAGCTGGAGGAGGCGTCACACAGCTGTCAAACACACAAACACACACACTCTCTCACTCACACATTGTGTCTGAAATATCGTGTGTGTGTGCGTGCATGCATGGGTCTGTGTGTGAAATGAGGAGCTCATGTTTGTTTTCACTAAATCAGATGTGTGCGCTCCTGGCTTGTTTATCACATGTGATAATGTTCAGTTTCCGACGAGATGAGAGCTTGGGAAGACGTGAAACTCTGGACCAATCCCTTTGCAGGGTGTTCCATATTTGAGCTCCACTGCATGGTTAGAACGGTTGTGGCTTTGCGTTGGGGAAAAAGAAAAGAGATCTATGTGTATAATATAATAATCCATCAAGATGTGTCCCAAGTGAACTGCAATCTTAACCTAATGAGTCGAGACGTCCTCCTTTTAAAAGGGATACAGTATACACAAACCAAATGACAGACAACAATCTCGACTGACCTGCACAGCGTTAGTCAACAACGCACAACGCACAACGGCGTCGTTTCATGCACCGTGCGTTGAATCCAGCTCGAAGAAAGCGACACGCGCCGTCGCATTTCATCGATTTAATAAAAACACAGAGCGAGAGAAATCACAGACTCTCAAGTCCTGCGTATCAATCTTTCCTTCCACGCCTGGCTCAAGGTGGCCAGCTGGGGGCGGGCTCAGTGAAGCTGCATGTTAATAACCCCCCTCCTCTGAGATGAGAGCGCACAGGTTCAGTAAAGGATCCTGCTGTTACTGCCCCACAGAAATTCATGCATCCCTTTGTTCACTCTCACACGGGGTGAAATCCTCACTGTGTGTGTGTGTGTGTGTGTGTGTGTGTGTCTGCCCTCCTTTATTACAATTTCCATGCCCCACCATCACCTCCACCACCACCTGCGTATCCACCTGACGGGGCACAGTGCTTCACATGTATTTCAGCCCCCCCCCCCCCACCTCCTCCTTTGCCTACTCTCTTTGCAAATCATTAGGGGCCAAGCAACAAACTGCACATGAATATTTCAATAAAGCCCTATGCAAATGTTTGGGCTTTATTAAATCTGAATAGGCAGGAGGAGGCACGTTGCGTCGGATCATGTTCACATCGTAGGGCGTGTGAGGGGGCGTCAGAGGGCGTTGGAGGGCATAAGAGGGCGAGGTGGTGGACAGCCTGTTGCTACTGGTGTCCGCCTCAGTCATCGTTTCAGAGGACACACCTTCAGTGGCTGTTTGGTCTCTGAAGTGGTGCTGGCTGGTGGTCGTGGTCTTGATGGTGGTGGTGGGAGGGGAGGGCGGGGGGAGGGGAGGGGGGGGGTTGTTGGGATCACCCATGCTCGTAGTAGTTCAAGGGTTTCCCGTTTTGAGATGCGTCACGTCACAAAAACGCTGGCTTTAAATGAGTCAGCTGCCTCCTACGGAGCCAATATCAAAGTTCACCAGCAATAATCAGCCTTTGATTAAATTAAATCATGCAGTTGAGAACGCTGTTTAAAGATTCATGATGCAGGAATGCAATCTCTTTGCCAACCGATTGTCTTCCTAATCTCAACATGACCCCCCCCGCAGAGGAGATGCATATTGAATTCCCTTTCGGCTTTCGTCTGGTTCACACATATGGGTCTTCAGAGGTTAGCTCTGTAATGGCTAACCAACATCAGACCTGGTTGTAAAATAGGGCACCTTTAACATTTGCTCGCAAGGCAGGCGTCTCATTTATGTGTTGTAAGCACCAGCTAAATAGAAAGCATATTGTATGCACTGAGTCCCTCCCGACTCTCTCCTGCATAAAGCGCAGCGTCCCCATGGATGGACTGATCAGCCGGGGTAACGTTTGGCTGACTTAATACAGTGTGATGAGTCTTGACTTTAGCTGGCCCTGTAGACGGGGCCCGTAGATGAAGCTTGCTGGCGAGTAGTTTGCATTTCAGGGTCTTATTCCAGGACCCCTCGTCCATCAAGACAAGTGGCGCGTAAGTAACGTAAGCGCGAGTGGGACTTTTTTTCCCACTGTCTTATTGTGTGGAAATATGACTTGACCGATGCTGATCAGTCCACCTTACGAAAGGAAATGTGCTGGGAATCCGGGACGGTTGACAGAGATACAGATAGACAGACAAGCAGGGGGCGTGACTGGGACTCTACAAGCGCAACACAAATAGAGCGAGGACTGCGAAGCGTGCATTGCTCTCCCACGGTACTGTCATACTCGTCCATTTACCGCTGCTACTAGCTAATGACTCATTGGCTTTAACGCTAGGCTAACGCATGGCTAAGAATAGGCTGCTGAATGAAAGACAGCTCGTAGTTATTCGATCGTAAGTTATGGATTCAAAGACTTGATGACCCTGTGGATTGGTCATCCCGGCCTTCTGCGAGGTACACCATGAAAGCTCAAAGTCCCATCCCAACCGAGAGAGACCTGTTACAGCAGGGGTGTTGTTGGCTGTAAAATCGAATAAATGTGTCGGCTATTACCAAATGTGTTTTTAAGATACACTAAAGTTTGTTAAAAACTGGACCAGCACATTATAGCAAGGCTCAGCATAAGAAGAAATGAATACACTATCCACAAACCTAAAATGAACAAAACTCTGCTTAAAGGTCCAGTATCTAGTGGAATGTACTTGGCAGAAGTGGAACATAATGTTCATAAGTATGCTTTAGTTGGTGTATAATCCCATGAAAATAAGAATGGTTGTGTTTTCGTTACCTTAGTTTGAGCCCTTTATGTCTACATGGGGAGCGGGTCCTCTTCCACGCAGGCCGCCATGTTGCGCCGCCATGTTTCTACAGTAGCCCAGAACGGATTTAACAGATAGCGATAATTATAGGTCTCTGAATGTAGTTTATCACTAAGGATGCGATAAGAGGACTGTGCGTGAGAAACGTAAAAGGCTGTTACCTCCGCCATGTTTTACAACATGTACAGTGGCCATGGTGACACTGACAAAGATACCTGAGTGTGATTGGTTAAATTTTATTCGGAGGCTAAAAAGCCGTAAATATCGACCTTGGTGTGATTCGAATTAATGTTCTTTTTAATACTTAATTTAATACTTGCCTGGTTCCTGACCTTCCTAGCATGGTTGCTGAGCCTCAGCTGGCTGAGTAGGCGTTGCTTCGTTCCTCGTTACTTTGCTATTATTACTTTGTCTCCGGTGCTGCGTTTTAATAGGCTGACATCAGACCAGACCAATTCCCCACTGCATAATAGTCAGGAACCTTTCAGTTCATTTTTGATTTCCAAATGGCGTTATAAACGGGCGCAGACCAGAATGCATCTGGACGCATTTGGATAGACCAATCAGAGAAACACAACGTGTGACTCATCAGAGGCTGCCGTCTTGGTTGTTTTTGCCTCAACGGGGCTCCCATTGGGCGCTTTTCTCTACAGTCATCGATTCAGACCCGCCCCTTGTTAGATAAACGGTTGTGATTGGCCCGACCCTGGCCAGGTCTGCTGGAAATCTACCTTATGGGTGGGGGCCCGGACGCATTTGCCAGAGCATATAAAACATTAGCTTGTAGATTTGTCTGGTTCGCAGGCTAGTGTTTTTCAGCAATTTGTTAAATTATTCAAAATTGATAAATGAGCGTGAATAAAACAGACAGTAAAGGTGTGTGTGTGTGTGTGTGTGTGTGTGTGTGTGTGTGTGTGTGTGTGTGTGTGTGTGTGTGTGTGTGTGTGTGTGTGAAAGACCGTAATCATCAGCCTCTATTAATAAATAACACAAGGTATACCAATTGCAAGTCCTAAACCTACCAGCTGATGCAGATAACCCATATTATTGCTAGGCCATTAAAACACACAAAGCATATAGACACATAATCAATAGTCCTCCTTTAGAGCAATTTAACATGCTTATGCATGGCAATCATACAGTTGAAGCAAAACCAATACTAGTAACTCATGTTACTCATACCTGTAATTGTATACTTTTTTAATTGCATATTTGTAAAGATACATATTATAATATAATAAGACTTATATTTTTACTTGGTGGCATGAAATCCAAACCTGTGTTGGTGTTGGTGCATCTCTATACACACACACACACACACACACACACACACACACACACACACAGACTGCGTTCTCACCAGGCGCTATATGAAGCTATATATGGCAGCTCCTCTGTGGTTGCTCTAATTAACACTTTCACACACGTGCTCTGCTATTCTTCCACATATATAGGGGGGCAGGCACTCCCCCTACCCCACACCCATCACCTCCATAAAGCCCTCCCCTAGGTGCTGCTGCACCCCATCTGGTCTGTTTACACCAATTAGCATTGGCCAGGAGGAGGTGGTGCAGAATGGAGATGGGGAGTGTGTTGTGTGGGTGTGTGTGTGTGTGGGTCTGTGTGTGTGTGTGAGGGTGTGTGTGTGTGGGTCTGTGTGTGTGTGTGTGTGCGGGTGTGTGTGTGCGGGTCTGTGTGTGTGTGTGTGTGGGTCTGTGTGTGTGTGTGCGGGTGTGTGTGTGTGTGTGTGTGTGTGTGTGTGAAGGGGGGTCCCAACCAGCCTAATGTTCTTTACCCATCACCCACCCCTTCACATTCTCTCTCACTCACTCACTCACTCACTCACTCACTCACTCACTCACTCACTCACTCACTCACTCACTCACACATCATTAAAAGTTAGAATAAACCTTAGGCATTATCGCTAGTTATCGCTATAATGTATTGACTTCGATACAGATTTTGGAACCATGTATCTTTTCTAATGTATTTCTTTCTTTTTTTCTTGGTTCACAAGAACACAATGAGTAGCAAACAACCGGATCATTAGACACGGAGAGATGCAGAGAATAGCTGCTGTAAACCATTGCTTTAAATCTATTCTTTATAATGAACCTTATCACACCAGTGCATGCTGGGAATGGGACGCTTAATAACCAAGAACAGCGCTGGGTTCGGCTCCCATGGCTGCTGCAGAGTGTTTACAGCGGGGGGGGGGGGGTTTACATGCCGACACGCTGTTTGCGGTTTGTGTGCGGGACCCATCCCCCACCGAGTCAGTGTCAGCTGGAGCTCTGTTGAGAAACAAGCCCCTCGGCTGCCGAGCAGATCCAGACCCGAGATGACAGCTCTTTATTATCCACCAGTGACAGCCAGGGCGTCGTCTATCTATTCATCCATTTCTCTCTCGCTCTCTCTCTCGTTCTCGTTCTCGCTCTCTATCTCTGTCTCTCTCGCTCTCGCTCTCGCTCTCTGTCTCTGTCTCTCTCTCTGTCTGTCTCCCCCATCGATTGTCAACTCATTTCCCCCCCCCCCCCCCCCCCGGATTGAAGCAAAGCACTATGCACTGCTTGCACACAAACTTTAATAACTCTAGTCATAAGCGACCAATGTTGTCAATATGGCACATACGATTATTGGCACATGTGCCACTGGGTTTGGTGGGGAGGTCTAGTGTGACATCGTTACCGCCCACTTCACACTGGCTCATCAACACATCCTCTAAAACACTGTGAACCCAGCCTAACCCAGTGGAACGGTCACCTGGAGAAGTAAAGTGTTCACGCTACTTCAAGCAAGGAATCCCATTTCCTCTCCTGTGTTCCCGGTACCTAGGAACCACACTGACTGAACCCCGATTTGAATAATTCATCAGCAACAACAACCAGAGGACGCTGGCAGGCCCTTGCTGGAACAGGGGCCCTTGCTGGAACAGGGGCCCGTTAGAGCAGGGGCCCTTGCTGGAACAGGGGCCCGTTGGAGCAGGGCAGGTGGTACTTCCTCCTTGCGCTGTTGGGTAATCAGGGCTTCTTTTCCAGTATATTCAAGATGCCCCTGAGGTACGAAAATCCCTATATTGATTTAGACAAATATGGTTCTATTTGGTGGACGCTTTTATGCAAAGTGCGTGCATGCGTCCTTCTCATGGGTGGACCCCAGTAGGAATCAAACCCCTAACCCTGGTTAGTGTTAATGCCACGCTCCAGCAGTTGAGCAAGGCAGAACCAGGCAGTTTGTGCGTCAGGATTACCACCATACAACAGAAGAGGAATGCAGCCTATGTGCTTGCCTCTGTAAAATATGTTGTGTGCAGCTCATCCAGATGTTTTGACTGCACACTAAGGATACCTGACTCACAGATGACTTTGTTTACATCAGGTGTTCCCACCCTCTTAAAAGACGACAACAAACAAACAAACAAACATACAAACAAACTGGGGGGTGGGGGGGGGGGTGGGCTATGGTTAAAAAAGATGTTATCGTTTCCTCTGGGCTGAAGAGAGAGAGAGACAGATACAGAAAGCGAGAGAGAGAGACAGATAGAGAAAGAGAGAGACAGATAGAGAAAGAGAGAGAGACAGATACAGAAAGAGAGAGACAGATACAGAAAGAGAGAGACAGATACAGAAAGAGAGAGAGATGCAAGTCGGTTATCAAAAGCTCAATTGTAGAGCAGGGGGATGGATTAATGTGGTGTGCGGTGTTACTCCCTGCTCAGTGACATGATGGCCCTGATACAGCCTAGCACCCCATCACCGCAGGGCCCCACACTGTCTCTCTCTCTCTCGCTCTCTCTCTCTCTCTCTCTCTCTCTACATCTCTCTCGCTCTCTCTATCACTCTCTCTCTCTCTCTCTCGCTGTCTTTCTCTCTCGCTCTCTCTTGCTCTCGCTCGCTCTCTCTCTCTCTCCATCTCCCTCGCTCTCTCGCTCTCTCTCTCTCTCTATCGCTCTCTCTCACTCTCTTTCTCTCTCTCTCTAAATCTTTCTCTCTCTCCATCTCTCCATCTTTCTCCGTCTCTCTCTCTAAATCTTTCTCTCTCTCCATCTCTCCATCTTTCTCCCTCTCTCTCCATCTCTCTCTCTCTACATCTTTCTCTCTCTCCATCTCTCTCTATCTCCATCTTTCTTGCTCTGTCTCTCCATCTCTGTCTATATATCTTCAGGGAGCGCTTCATTTGCACCCTGATGGAAACGGGAGGGGTGGCGGGAGGGAAGGAGTGATTCGCCACAGCTCTTGTTAGGCAACGAATAAGAGGTTGTCAAACAAACACACACACCTTAAAAAAGAAACGTCCTATTTCGGGGGTCTCGGCCACCCCGCCCGTTTCCATCAGGGGGTCTCGTCCCGCCTCCACGGTGGCGCAGAGAGTCAGCCGGCGACACCGGGGCTTCGGGTCTTTTGTTCTGTGGTGACACAGCAATTTTAAGCACACCATGGAGGCCGTTGTTCTCTCGTGGTTGCTTCACAACAACAAGTCCTAACCTAACGGCGCCTAAGCGAGTGTCAGTCATCCCCCACCCGTCACATCATCGCGTCAGCAGCTGGAGCGACCGATGGGGGTTTAGGGGTCTCTAGTTGGACCGGTAAACCTGTGTAAAGCTGTGTTGCGGGAGCTGTTTTTTCGTGGAAGCATTTCTTTTTCGTTAACCTTTTCTTAGTTCGTTTTTGGCAAGAAAAAGGATTTTGTTTAATAATTGTACATGCGTAGATATAGGTTGTTTCAGCTTTGTATTTTCTTGGCCATCTTTTTTTTTCTTCTTTATTATAGAAAAAAGATTATAAAAATAAATATACAAATACTAATCCCAGGGACTGCTCCATGGTCATTACGTGTTATAGATATCTCTATATATAGAAATATCTATAAATATCGCTCTATACTGTATATACAGTATATATATCTATATATACCTGTATAGATATATATAGATATACAGTATATGAACCAGTGTCACATGTTATGGATTGACGTTGTAGACTTACTGTTGCACAGTACATGCTGCGTTATTAACATTCAACACATATTAATCATGCACCGTATTCATAATCAATTCAGCAAGCGGGGGACGATCAATGACCGACGTGTGTCAGCTTTACAGCGACGTGCGGGCAGCACTGTACAGCCACTCCACCGCGCGAGAAACGTGCACGCACGCACGCACGCACGCACGCACGCACGCAAGCAACGCAAGATGCACAATGAACAGTTTTGTGGATGTTTTTGAATGGATGTGCTCATCAGGAGGACATGAAATATGAAAGGAATATATTTCGATCTGGGGAGAGATGTTGAATGTCCGCCAATGGGAGCATGCTGATGGTGGGGACCTTTTTAGAGGTAGGTGAAAAGGCGTAATATGTTTCCCTCTCGTTGACTTAATCCTCATTTTGGCTGGAATCCTGGATAGCATGTGACGTGGAGTCGGGGTAAGACCCTTTTCAGTCGATAACTGGTGGTGGTGGTGTTCTGATGGGCCTGAAGGTGGTGTTCTGATGGGCCTGAAGGTGGTGCTCTGATGGGCCTGAAGGTGGTGTTCTGATGGGCCTGAAGGTGGTGCTCTGATGGGCCTGAAGGTTGTGTTCTGCTGGGCCTAAAGGTGGTGTTCTGATGGGCCTGAAGGTGGTGCTCTGATGGGCCTGAAGGTGGTGCTCTGATGGGCCTGAAGGTGGTGTTCTGATGGGCCTGAAGGGCCTGAAGGTGGTGTTCTGATGGGCCTGAAGGTGGTGCTCTGATGGGCCTGAAGGTGGTGTTCTGATGGGCCTGATGGGCCTGAAGGTGGTGTTCTGATGGGCCTGGTGGTGGTGTTCTGATGGGCCTGAAGGTGGTGCTCTGATGGGCCTGAAGGTGGTGCTCTGGTGGGCATGAATGTGGTGTTCTGATGGGCCTGAAGGGCCTGAAGGTGGTGTTCTGATGGGCCTGAAGGTGGTGCTCTGATGAGCCTGAAGGTGGTGTTCTGATGGGCCTGATGGGCCTGAAGGTGGTGCTCTGATGGGCATGAAGGTGGTGTTCTGATGGGCCTGATGGGCCTGAAGGTGGTGTTCTGATGGGCCTGGTGGTGGTATTCTGATGGGCCTGGTGGTGGTATTCTGATGGGCCTGGTGGTGGTGTTCTGATGGGCCTGGTGGTGGTGTTCTGATGGGCCTGAAGGTGGTGTTCTTATGGGCCTGAAGGTGGTGCTCTGATGGTGCTGAAGGTGGTGGTCTTCAAGTCTGTACACCTGACAGGCACAGAGCTACATGTATTTCAGAGGCAAACATGTCGTTTTCACATGCACAGAGCTGATGAACCCAAGGAGCAGGGAGGTGTGTGAGTGGGGTTTCATAAATAGGCTAGATCAGGATTACTTGGGTTTCTTTCCGGGTTGAAAGCAGTGCCCATAATGAGTGGGCCGATGTTATTGTTTCAGCTTTATCTTATTTATCTTATTGTAGCCCTGTGCGCATTACAAGAGAAAATAACAGGATTTAACATTGGCAGCCTGCCAACTGTGAAGTCGCCAGCCCTATTGTTTTGTGCCAAGGCTGTTGTGGATTAACGGTTGATTGTGTGTTGCTCTTATACTCTTTTTGTTACTGTCATGTTGTTTGCGACCATATCTGCCCGCGTTCTGATCCTTTTAGGGAGTGAAAAGACAAATGGAAGTTAGTCTTTTACCGCTTCCTTTCTGCGGCTGGTAGCATGAACGCACAAGCCTGCGCCGCTGGACATCAACCGCTAAGCTAGGCAATGCTAGCCGGTTTTGTTATTTTCTTCATTTCTTAAAAAAAACGTTGTAACAGGTTAATATTATAGATATATATGTATATTTTATATATAATATTATAAAATATTATATATTTTTTATATATATTCGAAGTATCCCAAGTAATCTAGGTGTTAGCATTTGATGTAGGCAACCGTTTTGTGCCTCTTTAGAGTTTCCCATAGTCTGGTGAGATCGATGGATCCTGAAATCCGTATGCAGGCAGACACGACATTACGTCTTGCTTAGTCTGTGGGCCTCCATCACACAGGGGTTATAGTAGGGGTGAACTGAACACACCTGTACTGATGATATGAATTAAGGGCATACTCAACCCATACTTAACTTAATGAGCCACCCCTGTTTCTCAGCCTGCTGTTGAGGACCTGTTCCTAAGCGCTTTCTTTCCCTGTACTCTCAACACTACATTTAAGGAGCTGCAGCAGATGTAGCCAATGGCAATAGAGATGCAACAATTAATTTAGTTTTTTTTTTCAATGTTCACCATTTAGTCTATAAAGGTCATGCCTAAATCCTAAATTACTTTATTGTAATGTGTCAAAATATATATATATAGATAGATATAAATCTCTCTCTCTCTCTCTCTCTCTCTCCTCTCCTCTCCTCTCCTCTCCTCTCCTCTCCTCTCCTCTCCTCTCCTCTCCTCTCCTCTCCTCTCCTCTCCTCTCCTCTCCTCTCGTCTCTCTGTCTCTCTGTCTCTCTCTCTCTCTCTCTCTCTCTCTCTTTCTCATCAAATCCCATCACGTTAGTCCTTCCACCTCCTGGATGGCTTTCTTCTAAAGGGCAAGCTTCCAGGAAAGGGTTAGGAGGTGCCCTGCTGTATTCCCATCACTGGTAGTGGCGCTCCCAGACATTCTCCCTGCCTCCCCCGCTTTTTATTCTCTCCTTTCTTCTCGCTCCTCACTGCGTTGCGTCACCTTTCTCTCACTCGCACACTCTCACTCTCTCGTCTCCTCTCCCCTCTCTTTCTCACTCTCTCTCTCTCGTCTCTGTCTCTCTCTCTGTCGCTGTCTCTCTCCTTCAGACTCTTTGTTTCCTGTATTTTTGTTCCTATTTTCGTTTTTTCTCTCTTGTCTCTATGCTGGTGTCACACATATATACACACACACACACACACACGTTTCCCCCCTCAGAGTGGCTATTTCTTAGAGAAGCCTTTACAAATCATCTTCAGTGTAGCCAGTCCACCCCTAAGGCGTCACACTGAAAGTCAAGGGGTCTTTGTGTGCGTGACACACACGCACACACACGCACACGCACACGCACACGCACAGTGAGACATGTGACATGTCTTAGACATGTCCCTTCTTCACACGCACCAGGACGTCCCTCCTCTCCTGTGTGCCCTGAATAGTTTTTGATGGGTGAAAGGATTGTGAGTTTTCCTTGATCGACAAGAGTGGAGCATTATGTGAAGCTGGTCATTTTGACACAGTAGGAAGAGGGTTGTAGGGTTGTTGGTTAGATTCCTCATAATCTCCTGGCCAAAAGGAAGTGGCAAGCCCATAAAGTGTCATCTTGCATAACTGCCATGGCAGTCTCTCTCTTCCCCTCTCCCCTCTCCCTTCTCCCCTCTCCCCTCTCCCCTCTCTATCGCTCTCGTCTCGTCTCCCCTCTCTGTTTCTCTGTCTCTCTCGTCGCCTCTCTCCTCCCTCTGTCTTGCTGTCTCAACTTACTTCTAAACTTCTCTCTCTTTTTCTGTATATTTTTTCTCTCCTCTACATTGTTGTCAGCCCCCTCCCCCTTCTCTTCATCTTGCATAACTGCCATGGCCTGTGGGTGATATGGACGTGTGTCGGGGGGGGGGGGGGGGGGGGGGGGGGCTCCACTGTGGTGGGAAAGAGCTAGCTAAATGTTTTTTCATTGTCATTCGATTAAAGACCAAATTGTATACGTTGGTGATTTGGCCACAGTCAAAATGATTTAGTCCCTGCCTCATCACCCAAGCCATGCTTTTTATCATCCCTCTTTATTTGTTCTTTTCTATGGCACACAGAAATACATATTTCACACTGCAGTTAACGTTTTGGCTTGAATCGTTGAACGCCTATTGGGCAGACGTGGCAGGAGAGAGACATGGGGGTCTGAGTGTACGATTCCCGGCTACGCCAGTAGAAGGAGGTGGGACGCTCGGCGTCAACATGACTAGATGGTTACGGTACTACGGCGGGCTTTGCAGACATTGCTTGTGCATTTAAGAACAGATCACGTTGGATAACGATTTAAACACTTTGTGGCCAACGAGCGAGCGTGCTGTAGTTGCACTCATGACGTCAAAGCCCTGATCTCAGCCACGCGGTGTGGGTGTGGGTGTGGGTGTGGGTTTGGGTGTGGTCAGGGAGCAGCGCACGTCCTGGCCGGTTTGGGCCTTTTGAAAGTCGCAGAGGGCGACAGCGTGATTGCTGTTTGCAGTAGGGCTTGTACATCCTAACGCATCACGGGATTTCTTTGCCGGCGATACAACGTGGCCATGTTGAGAGGACTCAGGGGAGGTGTGGCACTGTAATATCCTGAATCAACGTAAATGTGCCTTAACCTGGGCCAATGAAATCTCTTTTTTTTTTTGCCACGTCTCGTGACTGAAAGACATAATGACGAATCGTTTCAAGATTAATTACGAAACACTGACCAAAATAAAGCATCAACACACATTTTCCAAGAGGAGGGGAAAAGTCTACTCGTTTTAAATAGGGAAACAAGAAATACCAAAAAAACAGGCAGGGTACTTTGCAATCAGCGATTTGTATAGAAGTACTGACCAAACGATGGCTCTGTAGTGAGGAGTGCTGATGCCTGGCGCTCCTGTCCTCTCAGCCGTTACACAACGCCAGCCACACGGGACCCAGTGATCCATCTTTAGTTCACATCGCTCATTCAGAGCTTGAATATCACTTCAACATCCAATACCTTTCTGACTTCAAACACTACAACTTCAAGCTACAATAAACGGCTATTAAAGTGGCAGTCTTGAAGATGTTCATGTAAATAAATGTCTGTTAAATCACTATCTATCGCCGAATGAGGAAACACGATGGGGATTGAGCCTGTGGCCCGCTGATGAAAGCCCTTGCATTGGCAGTATTACGTCACGTACTGGGTGTCGGTGGGGACACTGTTGCGATCTATGAGAACAATTACCGCTTATCGCCAAAGGTGGCGCCAAAGAGAATGAAACAGAAATCGTTTGAATTGCTCTCAATTCGCTCTCTCAAACGCGGTCATCAACATGAACAAAGGCCCAGACATAGCTCACCTCGTCCACACAAACCGCCCTTGTCCCTCGTCCAGACGTCAAAGAGCATACTAAAAGGACCTTGGCTGTCACGAAAAGAGACTTCTAGTTTTAACACGACGAATCGAATAAGTCTGCAGTTTTACCTGCAACTTGTGTTGACAGTTACTGTTTATGTTGGTTGGCTGGTAAGCGACATAGCTTATCGGTTGTCTTATCAGTCATCGGCCATGAGAAGTGGGTGATGATTGGTTATCGTATTGGTTGAAAATCCTTAGCGTGCATCCCTAGCATTAAGGAAATGCACACATACTATAATGATATTGTAGTTCAACAAAAAGCTCGGCCTGACACTCTGATGCTGCATGTGCAGAACAATAACAGTTCAATTACATTTTTGAGTTGAAGGATGCAGAATGAAAACAGTGTGCACACACACACACACACACACACACACACACACACACACACACACACACACACACACACAGCACCCCACAGGAATGATATTGAGCCTGCCTTAACAGCAGTACTGTAAGTGGACCAACAGCAATCACAAACAACAACAACAACAACAACAGGGAATTGTTGCTTTGATTTCCCATGAACACCTGCTTGGGCATACTCTATATCCTCACGTGTATTAGCACTTATCATAGTGGTATGTGGGTGGTGTTTCTCTGTGGCGTCAACGAAGGCCCACAGATGGAAGTTCAGTAACAGCTGATGGATTTGAATGCGCTTCTTTAGAACGGTGGTTTAACAGTCATGTACCCCTGGGATCATTTACACCCTGCTGAGCACCCCCAGCATCACGGACAGCTCCCTGAAATGTGTTTGTTCTTCTGCTGCACAAACAAGAAGTGAACACTCGTATACACACATACATACGTACATAACATATAAAGACGAGACAGAATAACCAATATTCAAGAGCGATGGAAGCTTATTCTACATAAGGCGACGAAGAGCAATGTATGACAGGACTTTTGCTTTCCTTTTGTGCGAGGACACAAACATTGCAGCGATGGTCATTGGTTACGAGTGAATCATTTTGCTGTGGTTTCGTAGGCGTGGCATCCGCACAAAGTTCACAACAAAATGTGTCGGTTCTCAACCAACCGAAGTCGTATTTTTGACGAAACGTCTCTGTTGTCATGGCAACGTTGATCAACGACCAAGCGCGAGCTGTGTGGATATTTCAGTGTGTGGGCTTCTCGTCATGGATCAGAGGAAAGGGGGGTGTTGTGACACCGTCATTCATTCGTCTTTGGTACTGGGACTTCATTCAGCCACAGCACTGTTTGGAAGGTGAAGCACAGATTCATTTCGAGGACCCCCCGAGATCAATCCACGTACCCCACTTTGACAACCGCTGCTTTCGAAGACCATCCCACTCCATGTGCGACGGCTCGTCTGTGCTGTCCGTTATGATCAGCGTTCTCTCTGTCAAGTGTGACCTTTACTGCCTTTAAGCATGTGCAGCTCACACGACTTGTACACACACACACACACTAACACACACACACACACACACACACACACACACACTAACACACACACTAACACACACACACACACTAACACACACACACACACACTAACACACACACACACACACACTAACACACACACACACACACACACACACTAACACACACACACACACACACACACTAACACTAACACACACACACACACACACGTGTCAGTGAATGGGATGATGCTAAGCTCCTGGACCCCATGCAGTTTGCCTACCGAGCCACCCGAGGTGTGGAGGGCACAGCATGGGGTCACACAGACAAGGACAACCCGTATGTCTGTGTCCTTCTGGTGGGCTTCTCCTCTGCTTTAACTACGGTCTCATCTTCTCCTGGGACACCTGTTTGACCTGAACGTCAGTAGCAGCTTCGTGAGCCCTGGTTGCGTGCAGGCTGTAGGATGTCACCAGCCCTTCCTGCTCTCAGCACATCCACCACCACCTTGCCACCTGGTTCGACAGCAGCTTCCTTGAACTTAATGGAGCTGCCAATCTTAAGGTGCTGTGTCTGGGAGGTAGGATGGGAGCATAGACCCTGTCTTCAAGCTATCATGAAGGGGCAGGAAGGAGAACCGGTCACTCACTTTAGATATCTGGTAACAGTCATTGACAGTGAACTTACTTATCAGCCCAGTGCAGACTACATTTATAAAACTACATTTTGCTGTGTTGCCAGATTGCCGAAGACAAACTTCCAGTTTTTGTAAATGTAACGGACCATCCATTTTTCGTACCTTATCTTATCTCTAACCCTACAGCAATGTCTCATTAGCTTGTGTGGTCTCAGTCTAGGCTTGTTTATCTGATGTATTTCCTTCCCAGCGTGCGGCGGTCATGGCACAGTGATGAGCATGACCAGAGCAGGGAGCTGGGCTGTGACCGAGCGCCTCCTGCCCTCTACCTGACGTTTAAAGGGCATGCCTGCTAGCAGTGGCTGCTAGTTATAGGAAATACCGCACAGCCTCATACGCTGCAATGGGCTTCCCCACGGGACTCACTAGCACACTATTGACGCAGACGGATGGTGAAATGCACACGCGCACACACACATACACACACACACACACACACACACACACACACACACCCCCGCACACACACACGCCCGCACACATGCATCACCAATGTAACCAATGAAGAAGCTTTGTGATTGCCTTGTCAACACGTTCCATGAAATGTGAGAACACATTAAATATAGAAAAATAGAAAGTCACTTAAAGCTAGGGATGCAATTTTGCTCAGGTCATGCACAATGAGAGCACGGGCAGACTGCTCACAGGTAGACAGAAGCGATCCAATCATTAAATCCGGGCCTAATGAAATGAGTGGACGGGCTAACACAGGCCTGCGACAGCCACAGACACCGGATTGTTGTCCTTGTTTTGTCAGAGCACTTGATATATTAATTGCTGTATGGATGGAAAGTGAATTGCTACCAATATGACAACAAATGCTTCTAAAACAAATAGCTTACCCAAGCAACATAGAAAAAATGTAACTGTCATCAAGTTCTTAAGAAGAATGTAAAAACTGATGACTGTAAAAGAAATACTGAATATGGTGTATAAATAAGGCTGAATATAAAGTCCATGAATGCCCTGAACGGGGCTATGCACACACGTGGGTGGTACAGTAGATCCAACTTTTCTGCATAAGCCTCTGTATCATCCAGCGGTGATGCAAGGCTGGGGTCTCACGGTGTCTCTGTGTGGCGCTCTGCTCGGGAATATCGTCCCACGTTGTCTTTGTCACATGTCAGCAGTGAGGGCGTTTCTGACAATCATCGTCTACCATGGTATCATTTTTGAGCTGCTGTGCCAGCTTTAACAAGCTCTGTCATGCATTATTCCATGCATCACACGCAGGCACTCCCCCGCACGCACGCACGCACATGCACGCACACACGCGCACGCACGCACACACACCCCCCACACGTACACACACCCCCCACACACACATTCCCCCCGCACGCACGCACACACGCACGCACTCATGCACACACGCACGCACGCACGCACACCCCCCCACCACACACACACACACGCACACACGCAAACACACACACAAGGGGGAGGTAGTGGCCAATTGCATCTGCAATAGAGAAGACCCTTTTAAGTATGTGCTTGAGTGTGTGTTTGAACAGGAGTCTGTAAGATGTCCATTTTGTACCTGATTTCATTGTATCATCTTTATAGCTGGGTGCATGTTTTAAAACAAATATATGATTGTCCTCTATGCTTTTCCACTTAATAAAAAAAAAATCTCCTAATTAGAGCTTTGTAATCTAAGTGTATCCAATTATAGCAGTCCTCTAATCCTATTGGACATTATGTCAACATATTGCGTGTAGGAGTTTGAGCCCATTATCCCATTTCCCACAGCATGATGGCTCTCACCCTGGCATTGTAGATGCCTAATTGAAATAAACGTTTGTAGCCACTTGTATCTCTGTCTCCAGACTCATTTTCACATTCAAATTAATGTTAATGTAATATTCCTATCTCATCATAGCAGAAGTATAACTACAGGGCAATAGCATTTTACATAGTATGTATTTTCTGATAATACTTCCTTTGTGTTGTGTTCAGAGTCCCATCTAAAAGACATTCAGATAGAAAGACAGGCATATAGAGTAGCTTGTAGCTGTAGTTTTCCCTTTTCGTTCATTTCCAAACCTTGGCTTGATTTTTCCACCAGCCAATGGTGGATATAGTGGACCAATTGGTAGGAAAAATAAATTCACTGTTCCATGTTAAAACAATTCCTTGGCTGGTAGATTCTCCCACTCAGGCAGGTCAACAGAGACACATTCGAAAGGTAAATGTTGGAGCCTGTTTGTATGGCATGTTAAGCAGAGAATGTCCTTCTCCTCAGTAGTCCCTCCTCTGTCATCCCTCCTCTGTGTCGTCCCTCCTCTGTCATCCCTCCTCAGTAGTCCCTCCTCTGTCATCCCCCTATGTCGTCCCTCCTATGTCGTCCCTCCTCTGTGTCGTCCCTCCTCTGTCGTCCCTCCTCAGTAGTCCCTCCTCTGTCCTCCCTCCTCTGTCGTCCCTCCTCTGTCGTCCCTCCTCTGTCCTCCCTCCTCTGTCGTCCCTCCTCTGTCCTCCCTCCTCTGTGTCCCTCCTCTGTCGTCCCTCCTCTGTGTCGTCCCTCCTCTGTCCTCCCTCCTCTGTCCTCCCTCCTCTGTCGTCCCTCCTCTGTCGTCCCTCCTCTGTCCTTCCTCCTCAGTCGTCCCTCCTCTGTCCTCCCTCCTTTGTCCTCCCTCCTCTGTCCTCCCTCCTCAGTAGTCCCTCCTCTGTCCTCCCTCCTCTGTCGTCCCTCCTCTGTCCGCCCTCCTATGTCGTCCCTCCTCTGTCCTCCCTCCTCTGTGTCCCTCCTCTGTCGTCCCTCCTCTTCGTCGTCCCTCCTCTGTCCTCCCTCCTCTGTCGTCCCTCCTCTGTCGTCCCTCCTCAGTCGTCCCTCCTTTGTCCTCCCTCCTCAGTAGTCCCTCCTCTGTGTCGTCCCTCCTCTGTCGTCCCTCCTCTGTCCGCCCTCCTATGTCGTCCCTCCTCTGTCCTCCCTCCTCTGTCCTCCCTCCTCAGTCGTCCCTCCTCTGTCGTCCCTCCTCTGTGTCGTCCTTCCTGTGTCGTCCCTCCTCTGTCATCCCTCCTCTGTCCTCCCTCCTCTGTCCTCCCTCCTGTGTCCCTCCTCTGTGTCGTCCCTCCTCTGTCGTCCCTCCTCTGTCGTCCCTCCTTTGTCCTCCCTCCTCTGTCCTCCCTCCTCTGTCGTCCCTCCTCTGTCCTCCCTCCTCAGTCGTCCCTCCTCTGTCCTTCCTCCTCTGTCCTCCCTCCTCTGTCCTCCCTCCTCAGTAGTCCCTCCTCTGTCGTCCCTCCTCTGTCGTCCCTCCTCTGTCCGCCCTCCTATGTCGTCCCTCCTCTGTCCTCCCTCCTCTGTCGTCCCTCCTCTGTCGTCCCTCCTCTGTCCTCCCTCCTCTGTCCTCCCTCCTTTGTCCTCCCTCCTCTGTCCTCCCTCCTCTGTCCTCCCTCCTCTGTCGTCCCTCCTCTGTCCTTCCTCCTCAGTCGTCCCTCCTCTGTCCTCACTCCTTTGTCCTCCCTCCTCTGTCCTCCCTCCTCAGTAGTCCCTCCTCTGTCCTCCCTCCTCTGTCCGCCCTCCTATGTCGTCCCTCCTCTGTCCTCCCTCCTCTGTGTCCCTCCTCTGTCGTCCCTCTTCGTCGTCCCTCCTCTGTCCTCCCTCCTCTGTCGTCCCTCCTCTGTCGTCCCTCCTCAGTCGTCCCTCCTTTGTCCTCCCTCCTCAGTAGTCCCTCCTCTGTCGTCCCTCCTGTCGTCCCTCCTCTGTCGTCCCTCCTATATCGTCCCTCCTCTGTCGTCCCTCCTCTGTGTCCTCTTTCCTCTGTCGTCCCTCCTCTGTCGTCCCTCCTCTGTGTCGTCCTTCCTGTGTCGTCCCTCCTCTGTCATCCCTCCTCTGTCCTCCCTCCTCTCCTCCCTCCTGTGTCCCTCCTCTGTGTCGTCCCTCCTCTGTCGTCCCTCCTTTGTCCTCCCTCCTCTGTCGTCCCTCCTTTGTCCTCCCTCCTCTGTCCTCCCTCCTCTGTCGTCCCTCCTCTGTCCTCCCTCCTCAGTCGTCCCTCCTCTGTCCTCCCTCCTCTGTCCTCCCTCCTCTGTCCTCCCTCCTCAGTAGTCCCTCCTCTGTCGTCCCTCCTCTGTCGTCCCTCCTCTGTCCGCCCTCCTATGTCGTCCCTCCTCTGTCGTCCCTCCTCTGTCCTCCCTCCTCTGTCCTCCCTCCTTTGTCCTCCCTCCTCTGTCATCCCTCCTCTGTGTCGTCCCTCCTCTGTCCTCCCTCCTTTGTCCTCCCTCCTCTGTCCTCCCTCCTCTGTCGTCCCTCCTCTGTCCTCCCTCATCATAGTCCCTCCTCTGTCCTCCCTCATCAGTAGTCCCTCCTCTGTCGTCCCTCCTCTGTCCTCCCTCCTCTGTGTCCCTCCTCTGTCGTCCCTCCTCTGTGTCGCCCCTCCTCTGTCCTCCCTCCTCTGTCCTCCCTCCTCTGTCATCCCTCCTGTCCTCCCTCCTCTGTCCTCCCTCCTCTGTCCTCCCTCCTCAGTCGTCCCTACTCTGTTGTTCCCGGGTGAAAACCCACTGAATGAATGTTGAAAGCACGTGGCTCATGGGCTGTGGCGGCCAAGCTCTTTGTCAGCGTAGCAGCGTGACACTCTCAATGAGCCATGTAATGTTCCCTTCCTGCGAGGGGATGCTCATGAAAGATGCATGAACGGCGGTGTGTGTTTGGAGGGGGGAGGGAGGGGGGGGGGGGGGGGGGGGGGGTCCCCAGGCGGTACTTCATGGCTTTATCTAATAAACCAGAACAACTATTAAAATACAACTCTTGTTGTGATCCACTGTGTGTATTGTAGTTAAGGTGGAAAGAAGACATTGTTGTATTGCCCCTTGGAAGTTCCGATTATTTATTACATCTACGCATGTTGGTATGAAAGGGATGATTTTGCACGTTCTCGCTGCAATGGGAGTTCAATTAAATAACACAGCAGAGTAGTCGTTTAACGCAGGCGCTTGTCTCCGCTGCATTGACGCAGTGGACCTCATCTGCCACCCATCAGCTCATTTGAACGAATGCAAGACAAAATATACCATGTATATTTAACATAGAAAGTGGGACAGAATAGGGACTTAGTCTTATGACAAACACAGGTGTAGTAGCAGCAGACTAAGCTAGTGAAGACAGGTCTAGTGAAGTGTAAACCAGTGAAGATAGGTCTACCCCCCGTGCCCTGGTACATAAAAGGAGCAGACCCATAATGAGTGTTATGAGCGACGCCTGTGTTTGTCCTGCGATGACACCTCTGTTGAAAATGGTCTATAGCGGTCAAATCACATTGTATGCGTTAAGGTACACTCAGACATAGAACACAATAAAATCGAAATAGAACAATGGTATCAAGGGATAAACAATCACTGTATTGTAATTTTGGCAACCTCGATAACAAGAGTTCGAAGCTAAACAGAAACAGGCCTATATCCACAGAAAGACGCAGCTCTCGTTTGCTTTGCGTGGTTCCTTGCCAGAATGTAGCAGCAGATGCAGACCCTGTGAAGGGCAGGAGGGATCCTGCGAGTCGGGGCAGTGGAGCACAGAATGAGCAGCAGATCGTTTTTGGCTGAAGCTTGGTGGGATTAATGCAAGGGGTGGGCTGAACTGACGGCTGCCTAAACAGCCTAGAGAGAGACACATGTAATCATTAGCCTCAAACAGTTTCCTCTGGAAAAAACAGTGAACAGCCATCACCTCAGTCGTCTTTCTCTTACTCAACGACACGCAACAATGAGCTCATGTGAATTCTGGCCTTGCGATTGGACAACTGGCAAATCCTTATCCCTACACACATCTTTAGCGTGTGAGTGCTGCATTTCACCGCCTGCACCTTCATCCTAAGCAGGCAGCGTGGGTGGAATAGGACAGATTCTGCTGAAAGACAACTAAAAAGCACAAAATCCAGTCAGACAGTCAGCTTCAAAAAAATTTCCCCAGCTATATTGATCTTTGTGGTCCTCCCTCCCTCTCTCACTTTTTCTGTGAACAGCTTTGAGGATGGGGAATGGAGGTCTTTGTTATCCCGTGCGCCATGGAGATATGACCTCACCTGGCGTGTGGACAGGCTGTATATAGCAGATAGTTAATGGCAAATCCCTGACCTTTCCTGCGTCTCTCCTCAATGCTGGCAGTGGCGTTATGAACACCCACATTGATTGTTCCTGTCGGCGCTTTCTCCCCCGTTCTCCCCGCTCCCCCCCCACCCCTTCTCCCCCTGCTGCGGGGCCCCTGGTGGGGGTGTCTCTCTGACTCCCATCCCCATGGTAAAGGCCAACGCTGCCTCCCCATCTCCTCTTGTTGGGGGTGCCGCGGGAAGTGATAAAGGAGGTGGGGGGGGGGGGGGGGGGGGATTAAGGCGATCCTCAAAAGGTAATCTGATTTATTGAAATGGGGGGGGGGGGGGGAATCATATAATGCGCGGATCATTTATTGTGTGTGCTTGTTGTGACTAGGAAAAAAGAGATGAGGCTTTAGAAGAAGATAAGATATCCTCCGGGAGATATAGGCCAGCAATCTCACTCACTCCTGCCCAGTGCTCTGGGCTTTGGGAAATATAGGACACCCTTGAGTAGAGTGCTATACGCTGCTTCTGCAGCTCAACACACAAGTCCAGGGGATAACTGCGCCACACAGTGAACTTTGATCAATTATTCAGGGACGTCCGGGATAACGCCGAGATTAAAGCGGACCTGAGTGGAAAGCACGGAAGCAGCGTAAAAATACCTCACATGGTGAGCCAAGACGCAAACAGATGTGGCGGTGTCTGAATTCTGGCATGGCTCCAGAACACAAGTCATTTTCTGTGCTAAAACGTACAGCATGGATGGGTTTAGCTTAGCTCAACCCCAGCAGGGCCATAAGGGGAGAGGAACGGAGCCGTGTCCATGTTGAAGCTCACAGACCAGCCCGGTGATCTAGACATTTTGACTTGGACTGTGCTTTTACTGTTTACTGCCATTTAGTCATCTATCACTTACTTTTCATCCACAGCAACATAAGTGAATTCAGATACCCATCATGGGTGAGCAGGTAGGAGGCATAGGGACATCTTGTTCAAGGATGCATGCCTACAGGTAGACTCAAACTGATTCTACAATATACCCCCTAGAAGCTATTAAGTCAGCCAAGTACCTCTTATACAGACTATTTTCTTTGAGGTATTTCCTGTTACGGAATATTTTTTCTCAAAAATGTCTTTGGTGGCTGACCGACATCACGCTGAGGTTTTGTGCTGACATTCTTCAAAGATTGGCATCATGCAAATGCCAAGTTATTTCTCCCCCCTGAAAAGCACTAAGCCAGAGCGCGTTTTTACACGTAAATCTCATTAAAACATTTATGTACATTCAATTTATTCTTAGTGACACTGACAACACTGTTCCTAGTACCCCCTGCAGTCCTTCAAAGTACCCCCATTTGAGAAACACTGCACAACCCTATCAGTAAACCACTGCTCTCGTTGTGACTTACCAAATCAAATCACAAATCACTCTATCACACAGTAAAACACTGCTAAGTAACCACGTAAGCGCGCAGTCTTTTGTCCCTCACATGAACAATATAATCAATCCAGGGCAGCTGAGGGCAGCCCTCTCCTTGTCGTCATCACAGAGATTACGTACGTTGACAGTGCACACTGAATTCTACTAAGTGGAGGTATACTGTTCTAATCTCAGTTCCGGTAGTCTATTTTTCCCTCCTTACTTCAAGTGCAGGTGCAGGCGATGACAGCCGAGCAGAAAGAGAACGCCAAATCCGTGGCAGCCGCTGTCTCTCATCTCCAGGCAGTTTCTCTCCCCCACTCTATTGATCCCAGATCGATCCCCCCCCCCCCCCCCGCTGACATTTCACTGCCGTGCTGTAGGCTCTTTGAGGAATGACCCAACGAAGGCAAAGTGTTTATTATCAGCTCATTGTTTAGGGAGGCTCAGAGTACATGGAAGCTATAGAGGAACCCACTGTACAGTCAGTTGCTAATGGCCAGAAAAGGCCAGTATGTGACACAGATGATGGGTATAGGTTTAGAGAGGCTTGGAGATGCTCAAGTTGTACCCTGAAGAGATGGGTCTCCTCCTTTGGCTCTAACTACAGAGGTCTTTTTTGTAAAGAGGTAGTGCACTAGCGGCCTTAGGGATGGTTACTGGGAAGGGACAGCTTCATCCATTCACAAGTCGTGCTGCATTCTGCTCTTCCGAGAGCTCTGTCAAATGCTGCCAACATATGAATGGACATGGAAATTCCGCCATAGATGTTAAATCTTTCAATGTACTTCTTATGAAAATCAAACATATCAATAAAAATACATTAAGCAAGATTTATGTAAATACAAGCATGAGCTGGTCCATCTGCTTGCTTTCACATCAAACATACCTTACACATAGTTTACTTTATACAAATTATTTTGTGTTGATTTTTTTACCCAATGACATCAGGACAAGACCAAGTTGCCAGTAACAAAATGACTGTAGGATTGATTGCTTCCCCCAGCAGTGGCATCATTACATTGTCCGTGGCTAATGTAGTGCATGCTTTGTTCCTTACATCACCCTTACATCACCCAGGAACATTTTTATGTTGCGGAGCCCATCGATTGAGTCCGAGTGCTCTGACTCTCTCCTGCCTCTCCATCTGCCACGTCCCGGCCAAATCTTTTAATGGCCACCATTTAGCTAGACCTATAATTGCATTCTCATCAATCACTGGGGAGGTTAGGTTCAAATTGAAAGATGATTTAACAGCAAGAGCACTGGTAATACCTGACCCTGAGTTCCTTTAGGCTGTTGATATTGCTGTGTAAAGGGGATCATATGCATTACTGCTCTTGCTGTATTTCTCTTTTGTACTGAAAATGCGCAACACACAAATTGCATGAGCACAAAAAAGAGAGAGTGTATAACCGAAGACCTGTAATCGCGAGCATAACAGGAACATATGATATCTACTATTATATCACTATATATATACAAATGTGTATGTATGTATGTATGTATATATATGTGTACAAATGTGTATATGAATTCAAATTCATATACACTATATATATACTATAACATAAATGCTTATGTTAATCTCGCAATCCTGTTAATTTCCTGTAAAACATTGTGTGCCGTGTTTCCAGTGAGACCCCCCGAAGTGGCTCCGTTTGCCAGTGACAATGCACTCATGCACCCTGCGTTGTGTTCCCCCACAGGGCCGTGGGGCCGCTGCATGGGCAGCGAGTGTGGCCCGGGGGGCAGCCAGAGCCGGGCGGTGTGGTGCGCCCACCCGGAGGGCTGGACCACCCTGCACACGAACTGCGAGCACGCCGCCCGCCCCCGCAACCAGCAGGGCTGCTTCCGCGTGTGCGACTGGCACAAGGACATGTACGACTGGCAGCTGGGCGCCTGGAACCGCTGCGTGCCCGTGGCCATGCGCAGCGGCGGCGGCGGCACGCAGCGCTACGCCGCCGCCGCCGCCGCCGCCGCCGGCGTGTGCACCCGGGGCGAGGAGGGCCTCCAGACCCGCGAGGTGGCCTGCGTCCAGAAAGCGGACGCGGCGCCCGCCGAAGACGCCATATGCGAGTACTTTGAGCCCAAGCCACGGCTGGAGCAGGCCTGTCTGATCCCCTGCCCCAGGGACTGCGTGGTGTCCGAGTTCGGCCCCTGGACGTCCTGCTCCAAAACCTGCGGCACCGGCCTGCAGAACCGGATCCGCTGTGTGCTGGCGCCGCCACTGTTTGGCGGCGCCGCCTGCCCCAACCTGACGGAGTTCCAAACGTGCCAGCCGGGGCTCTGCGAGGGCGAGGAGAGCCTCTACAGTCTCAGGCTGGGCCCCTGGGGCCCCTGTGGCGTCCCCTTGCCACGGCAAGCAAGACAGGCCCCCAGAGAGGGGGACTCCCCAGACAGAGGCAGTGGCAAACGGTCCAGAGAGGCTGATACACTAGACAGTGACACGCCGTCCAGGGATGGAGGAACACCAGCTAGAGAGGAACCGTCCAGGGAAGGGGGTGCACCTGACAGAGATAAACCATCCAGGGAAGGGGGTGCACCTGACAGAGATAAACCATCCAGGGAAGGGGGTGCACCTGACAGAGATAAACCATCCAGGGAAGGGGGTGCACCTGACAGAGATAAACCATCCAGGGAAGGTGGTGCACCTGACAGAGATAAACCATCCAGGGAAGGTGGTGCACCAGACGGAGATAAACCATCCAGGGAAGGGGGTACACCTGATGGAGACAAACCATCCAGGGAAGGGGGTACACAAGATAGAGACACACTGTTCAGGGAAGCGGATGCACCAGGTAGAGAGGAACCCCCCAGGGAAAGGGGTGCGCCAGAAGGAGACAAACCGTCCAGAGAGAGGGACACAGCGGTGAGAGCGAACCCCTCCAGGGAAGGGGGTACACCAGACAGAGGCAGTGACAAACCATCTAGGGAAAGGGATACACCAGGTAGAGAGAAACCGTCCAGAGAAGGGGGTACTCCCATTGGAGGCAAACCCTCCAGTGAAAGGGATACACCAGGTAGAGGCCGAGACAAACCGCCCAGAGAAACAGCATCCAGGGACAGTGACACATCCGATAGAGGTGGGGACAAACTGCCCAGAGACGGGGACGCAGCAGCCCTAGACAGCCCAGCCAGGGAAGGGGATACACCGGACAGAAGCAAAGCCAACCCAGCCAGGGAAGGGGATACACTGGACAGAAGCAAAGCCAACCCAGCCAGGGAAGGTAAAAAGGCAGCCAAAGGCAACGACAAACCAAACCGAGAGGCGGACAAGTTAGCCAGGGCCAACAGAAAACTAAGAAAGCTGATCAGAAAACAGGAGAGGGCTTCCAGACAGGTGGACCGGCCCAAACGACAGAAAAAGGCCAAAAACAAGGAGAAGCGAGAGAGGATTAGGGAGAAGGCTCGCGAGCGGCTGCGCTTGGAGAAGGGTAAGGCCAAGGACCCGGAAACTCGGGAACTGCTCAAGAAGAAGCGCACCAAGAACCGGCAGAACCGCCCGGGGGGGAAGTCCTGGGACATTCAAATGGGATACCGGACACGAGAAGTGACGTGCGTCCATAAGAGTGGGGACACCGAGGCACTCAGGTGAGACCAAATGATTAACTTAACATCGCTTAGCTTAACATCACCAGCGTTCCCCATAACCTCACTCCTTTGAATGTTTTAACGTCTCCGTGACAAAGGAATACGTATCTGCCCTGTGTGTGTACGTGTGTGTGTGTGTGTGTGTCTGCCCTGTGTGTCTGTGTGTGTGTGTGTGTGTGAGGGTGTGTGTGTGTGTGTCTGTGTGTGTGTGTGTGTCTGTGTGTGTGTCTTTTTACGTGTGTCTGTGTGTGGGTGTGTGTGTGTGTGTGGGTGTGTGTGTCTGTGTGTGTGTCTGTGTGGGTGTGTGTGTGTGTGTGTGTGTGCATCACAGCATGGGGGTCCAGATCTGATTCACATTATACATAATGAAGATAGGCGGCTCACTAAGCACATAGCTATTGCTTTGTGTAAACGAAAAAGACAAAATGGGATTCCTTATGCCATTGGTGGTGCCTTCTGTACTTTTTATAATGTCTATATTACACAAAGCCCAAGGAAGCTGTGTACTTGTGTGTGTACGTATGTATGTACACTATTGCATAATCATAGAAGAGAATGACTTTTTGTTCTCGTTTTTTTTGTGATTCCCTTTTCATTATTGCGATATAATTTCTGGTTGGCAATAAAACATTTTTTCAATGAACATAATATGCTTCCATAACTAAGTGGCGGCTTGTGGAAATAATTGTCTCCATCCAAATGAAGAGTGTTATCACTTATCATGGATCAATACTGCATAGTTACTGTATTAGTCAGTACACTGAACTATACGGGTAACAGTTATGAAAAAAAGACCAAATAAACTAAAACAAGTGTACCACCAAAGGGCTGGGGCTTGAACTAATATCAACCAATGGGAATGCAGTATGTGTAGTGTAGCAGATGTCCTCTTGTCAGTGTGACATTAGACAGCTTTGTACTGTACATGGAGCAGTTGTAGCTAATGTTGACAGTAGGCATGTGAACGTGTTATGAGCTGTTTGTTTCGCCCTGGGTACCAAGTTCGTACTTCTGGGGGACCGGCAGTGGGAGAAATGAATTGCTAACGGGACAGCATTTCCAGCCAGCTCCCAGGAAATGAAAATAAAAAGACCTACCTGCAACCAACTAATTAGATGAGGAGTTGAGCGTGGAAAAGATGTACATGTTAGTTTTAATTGGTGTGTCAGTGCTCCTCTGACTTAGTTGTAGTGTTGTCACCCTGGCAACCAAGGAAGATCCAGTTAATGACATTAATGCGAGGCCTCAGCCATACAATCTATAGGTCAAGGGATAAGATGGCCGTCCGCTCCAATGAGCCAATGAGCTGAGTAACACCTATATTCACCTATCTCAGTGAACACCAGAAGTAGGTCAGTAAAATAATGAAAGGAAAAAAAAGACACAGATCCAAATCCCATTGTCTTTCAGGACCGACGCACACGCATATGTCTCTGTGTGTGTTTTAAGAGAAAGGGGCCATCACTTCCTGGTGGTTCTGTGAAGGGGTAGCCCTGCATCCTGTTGTCGGGAGATGAATGTCCTCATTCTGTCTGCCGTTGCCTTGGTGGCTTTAATAGGGGCCAGCGAGAACAGCATCAGTTTCACACAGTACAGCAGAGAAAGGCAGTAGTGTGTTCCAGAGGAAAGGATGAAATACACAGGATTATAGATGAGGAATAATGGGTTGTGTGTGTGTGTGTGTGTGTGTGTGTGTGTGTGTGTCTCATGTGTCTCATGTGTGTTTCTTATTTAAAGAATGCCAAAAGGCCCATGCTTTGCTCTGTAAAGGGGCATTTTTTGTTAAACATGCAGAGGATTCGAACCACTTTGAGGATAGCTGAGAGCTAATAGTGACGCTCATATTAGCGCTTATAGCCCACAAGCGAGCGTTCAGGTTTTTAACCACCCTAAATGTGGGGGTTTATATTCAACATGTGTGCATTTGAATAAAACATTGACGAAATCATTCATGCATACATGCATGCATACATACATACATTAATACATACATATATATATATATATATATACAGTACATCCATCCATCCATACATACATGCATACATACTTTAATACATATATATACATATATACATATATACATATATATACAGTACATCCATCCATCCATCCATCCATCCATCCATCCATACATACATACATACACACAGCAATAGCAGAGTTGCAGTCCTGTGTGAAATGTAATCGTATACCACTACAATAGAAGAGTATTAGCTAGAGAGAAGATAGGCAGAAAGATACTAAACGTATAGGAAGCTACTGGTGATGAAGACATCGTAACCTTTCTCGGGGTTTCACTCACGCATGCTAACCAACGTCATCTGCAAAAAGGACGTCGTTTTACACATTCTGGCGAGGACCATTTAGCCTGTGTGCGCCCTCGCCACAAATGTAAGGAAACTACATTTGTAAGGGATGTTTTAGTGAAGCCAAGAGAGAGCGATGGTTTCATCATCAGGCCAGTGTTGTGCTTAAAAAACTAACCTTTGAAGGACACATCTGAAGCTGTATGTTGTGTGAGCAGCATAGGGCCTCAAACGCTGCAGGGAAACCATGGCCCGAAGACACCCCTGTTTAGACATAATACACTAACACATGGCCTGTGAGAAGACACCCCTGTTTAGACATAATACACTAACACATGGCCTGTGAGAAGACACCCCTGTTTAGACATAATACACTAACACATGGCCTGTGAGAAGACACCCCTGTTTAGACATAATACACTAACACATGGCCTGTGAGAAGACACCCCTGTTTAGACATAATACACTAACACATGGCCTGTGAGAAGACACCCCTGTTTAGACATAATACACTAGCACATGGCCTGTGAGAAGACACCCCTGTTTAGATATAATACACTAACACATGGCCTGTGAGAAGACACCACTGTTTAGACATAATACACTAGCACATGGCCTGTGAGAAGACACCCCTGTTTAGACATAATACACTAACACATGGCCTGTGAGAAGACACCCCTGTTTAGACATAATACACTAGCACATGGCCTGTGAGAAGACACCCCTGTTTAGATATAATACACTAACACATGGCCTGTGAGAAGACACCACTGTTTAGACATAATACACTAACACATGGCCTGTGAGAAGACACCCCTGTTTAGACATAATACACTAACACATGGCCTGTGAGAAGACACCCCTGTTAAGACATAATACACTAACACATGGCCTGTGAGAAGACACCCCTGTTTAGACATAATACACTAACACATGGCCTGTGAGAAGACACCCCTGTTTAGACATAATACACTAACACATGGCCTGTGAGAAGACACCCCTGTTTAGACATAATACACTAACACATGGCCTGTGAGAAGACACCCCTGTTTAAACATAATACACTAACACATGGCCTGTGAGAAGACACCCCTGTTTAGACATAATACACTAACACATGGCCTGAAGACACCCCTGTTTAGACATAATACACTAATACATGCATTTGCCAATAAACAAAGAATAGTTCCCATTGATGACATTGGCAATGACATTGTCGTCAGTTACATAATACTTGATCATCAGGGGTGGTGAAGTCATGTGACATCTTTCTCTATGCTGAGTGAACAACCCTGAGAGCAATGCAACTAAACTCCGTTATTGTCGTTTCGCTTGCAGCAACTAAAGATTTGCCCCAGGGAATGTAAACTCGGCAACGATATCAAATGAAACAAACAGAAAAAGTACTTCAACTAGAACATCGGACTGTTTTAGTTTGTCGCAAAGTGACAGCAGAAACTGTGCCACTCGTAGGATAATTCTCTGCATTAAGTGTTGCATTGCATTCACGTGAACATTTAGATGTGGCAAACGCAGAATGAACTGTTCAAATCTTAGCAGAATCTGGAGTGAAAGATACCATCTGGAGGAATGTTGAATTGGGTGATTAACAGCATCCACTGTCCCAAGTCAATAATGGATGGATGGATGCGTTCTCTTTGACAAATGGTCGAATTGCGTGCTGTCAAACTGTTTGTGTTTGTTAATGCAGCTTTATGCTGATGTGCATTTAGGCCCAAAGCACACCGCTCATATTTGTAGAGCGCCCCCCAGAAAAGGATAATAATGATATCGTTTTAAAGAGGAGAGCACACGGAGCGTGAGTGAAGCAGGGCTATATTTTTGGCTCGCTTCATATAGGACTCAAGTGTATTTTGGAAACCATTATTATGTGCGTCTGTCCTGCCACGGCCCAGGGCTTTGGGCTTTAGACTGACACTTTTGGGCCACTGAAACCTAATGTCATGTCGTACCATTTCACTGTGTGTTTCATAATAATAATAATTATAATTACAATCATAATAATCATAATCAGATATTTATTTTTTATTTGGCTTCTTTCAGGACACTCATGGCCACATTACGGTATATAAAAAAAAAAAACATCAGATAACATTAAATAAATACAAATCGATAGAGAAGTAATAGAAAACGAGACACTAGAAAGCATGAACCAAGAGGAGGCCACGGGGTAAAAAGGACCCACCTCTGCGTGGATAGAGGGGATTTGACCACACATTTAGCAGCAGATACATTGGAGTGTGGTTGGAGCATGGGGTGCCCCAGCCAGCACCCCATGGGTGCCGTGTGGTCCCGGTCTCTGACAGTCCCATGCCCTTAGCTCGGCTTAGCTCAGGAGGTAGAGCGGCTTGACTTGGAACCGGAAAGGTTGCGAGTTGGATCCCCGGCTCCTCCCTAGCTGAGTGTCGAGGCGTCCCTGAGCGAGGAGCCTCACCCTATCTGCTCCCGGCGCGCCGGCTGTGGCCTTGCTTTTGTTGACTCCGCCGTGTGTGTGTGAACGTGTGTGTGTGAACGTGTGTGTGAACGTGTGTGTGTGTGAACGTGTGTGTTTGAACGTGTGTGTGTGTGAACGAGTGTGTGTGTGAACGTGTGTGTGTGTGTGTGTGTGTGTGAACGTGTGTGTGTGAACGGTTATAAATGTAAACGACTCCTTCTCCCCCCCCCCCCCCCCCTCCCCCCCCCGGCCGACAGCCTGTGCTCCCAGGACAGCCTCCCGGTGACCTACCAGGCCTGCGTGGTGACCCGGGACTGCGAGGTGGGCGGCTGGTCCGAGTGGTCCGCCTGCTCCCAGCGCTGCTACGACCCCAACGGGCCCCGGGGCCAGCGAGTGCGGACCCGGCGGGTGAGCCAGTTCACGGTGGGGCGGGACGGCGCGGCATGCCCCGGGCTGGAGGAGACGGAGGCGTGCAGCCCGGGCGAGGGGGCCCCGCCCTGCACTGTGTGAGTCAGCGTCCCCTCACTGCCACACATGCTCACATGCTCACATGCACGTGTACGTGCATGTACACGTGCATGTACACGTGCATGTACACGTGCATGTACACGTGCTCACATGCTCACGTGCACGTGTACATGCATGTACACGTGCATATACACATGCATGTACACGTGCTCACATGCTCACGTGCACGTGTACATGTGCATGTACACGTGCATGTACACGTGCATGTACACGTGCATGTACACGTGCATGTACACGTGCACGTACACGTGCACGTACACACGCACACCGACAGCGCTACGGTCTTACTTTATTTTGGTTTTTATTTATTTCTTTAATTTGATAAAAAATCGAACAGCTGCATATAATTCCTCATAAATAAGCTAAGCTTAGTAAGATAAACCAAACGAACCTCATTTGGAATACCGCAGAAGCAAAAGAGAGGGGTATTAACAAAAACAGATACGAATATGGACAATATACTGTATGTATCTTCATATATGTTTCTCTGTGGTCATGTTGCACACAGTCACCAAATGTTGAATTGTAGTCTCACTGTTGGGACCACACAACACAACAACAACCCAATGTTCAGGCGCTAATAGCATTTAAGGGCGTGTGATGCCACACATCTAAGTCAAGCCTTCAAATAAATTAATAATATTGCTTAAAGAATGATAACTGACTCAGTACCTGTTCAAAGGTTGACGAACTACGCTGCAATATTCTGGCTAAAAACACACACATACACCACGAATGAAGATTAAAAACAGATCAAAGCAAATGGAGAGATCGCTCATGTTTCCATGTTTCCATTCCTTTGTTGATTGTAATTCATTCTCTGTGATGTTACTGATGTGGCCTTTAATGGGACTTTCTGCATACTAATTAACGCAGTGATTATGTATTTATTTATTCATCATTGATATGTATTTAGTGGATGATAAGCGGACCAGGCAGTGCTCATTTCTTGTGTGTTGCGACATTCTTCCCCTGACCCATAATGCATTGCAATACATCCCGTTTTGTCTACTGAAGCTGCCTGCTGAGGGAGAGAGAGAGAGAGAGAGAGAGAGAGAGAGAGAGAGAGAGAGAGAGAGAGAGAGAGAGAGAGAGAGAGAGAGAGAGAGAGAGAGAGAGAGAGAGAGAGAGAGAGAGGTGTGACCCTTGTGGCGGTTGCCCAGTGGTCTATAAATTGAAGGGTCCCTCCGCGAACGGAGAGATGCCCATCTGTGCTCAAAAGACCTCAGACGCAATGGTCTCCTAAGGGCCCCGTTGGCCCCCAGTCATGCCATAGAGAGAGGGAGGAACAGAAAGAGAGAGAGAGGGAGGGAGGGAGGGAGAGAGAGAGACAGAGAGCTCACTCATAAATATGGAAGTCCTTTCATTGATGACCTCAAATGAATTCCATTATAACCACGGACGAAAGTGGCTTTTACCATTCCAGGCCTTTCTGGACATTGCTCCACAGACGCCGCCCTCGTGTCTGCTGCTGCCCGTTCTGTAAAGCAGCAGATACAATACCATGCACGAATAGTCACAGGCAATCAACAATGTTCTGCTCTCGCTTGTAATCATCACTGCTTGCAGAAATCTCAGAAGGGGACTCTGGATGAAAGCCGATGCCTGTGGCTTTTTCGTTTTTTTTTGTTTTTTTTGTGTGTGTTGTGAACAGCAATCCAAGGTCAATAGCATGAAGAGTTCATTTAAGGAACACTTGAGAAATGCCTGCCATCCGCCCGGCGCTCACAAACGCGTGCTAATTTCCCGGCGTGGGCTGCGAAAGCGGCAGCTGGCTTCTGGTTTACTGAGTGGTTTTCATGGGTGGCCGTTTGAGTGCTGGGCTAAATGTTAGGGCTGTGACTGAGGGTCCTTTCCATTGATGATTCACGTGTAGATGATCTTTTGGGGAATAATTTCTCCGTGGTCTTAAGCTGCGTTCCGGTGTGAAATGTGCTTGCTTTGTTGGACGAACAGCACGGGAGCACCGCATTGAGGACAATGTTTAAGGTATTGGTTTGCCATGGACCGAAGCAACCGCATGTGTGCATTTCGGACGCTTTGACAATGAAGTGATGACATGTACGTCTTAATGAGTGACTGAAAGTATTGATTGATGATCCATTATGACGAAGACAATTTAATAACCTATTCATTTTCTGCACCTATTCTTGTTCTAGCGGTCATCGTAATACAAAATACAGGCAATATTATAACAACCAATATCAAATATTGACAAAAGCTTAGCATGCAAACCCAATATAACAACATGATAGATACAAAATATATATAGATGGAACTAGGAACAAAACAGGTCCACGTTAAAAGTCCTGCATTCAACTATTGAATTGATAATATACTGATAATATAAGAATAAGCTTCTTATACTTCCTGTTTGGCGTGCTTCGTGGATGCATGATTTTGGACAGAAGTGGGTCACACACTGTATAAAGGTTCCTATTTTAGTCCCATATACTCAATCGGCCTACTGTCATAGTTTCAAGTCGTGCGTTTCACAATCAGCTGGCGTTCATGGTTCCCCATCGGTTCAATTCTGCCCTTTTCGTGTGCGATAACGAGAGGTTAGCGCGTGTCTCTGTGTGTGTGTTGCTGCGTGCGGCTGACCTGCGCGCTGACCTCCGTGTGGGACAGGTACAGCTGGAAAGCCACCGGGTGGTCGGAGTGCAGAGTGGACGCGCTGCTCAGCCAGCAGGACCGCCGCCGCGGCAACCAGACCGGCCTGTGTGGAGGGGGCATCCAGGGCCGCGAGGTCTACTGCGTGCAGGCCGGCGCCGACACACCCTCCAACCTCAGCGCACTCAGGAGTCGAGAAGGTGAAGACACTTCCCAGCATGCACCTGCACCTGCACACACATACACACACACACACACACACACACACTTTGAATTTTTTGGCTGGCCCTTAGCCAGTGCCAGCATTGAGAAGACTCAGTAAGCAGTAAATGTAACCAAAAAAGCAGGATCTTTACATTTACAGTATATTTTTTACAAATACTGTTTGGAATGTTAGCATACACGGTGGCTTATGTTAGCATATTCAGAACACAGTACACTACAAACACCTCACTTCATCCTGTGTGTTAGCATATTCAGAACGCAGTACACTACAAACACCTCACTTCATCCTGTGTGTTAGCATATTCAGAACACAGTACACTACAAACACCTCACTTCATCCTGTGTGTTAGCATATTCAGAACACAGTACACTACAAACACCTCACTTCATCCTGTGTGTTAGCATATTCAGAACACAGTACACTACAAACACCTCACTTCATCCTGTGTGTTAGCATATTCAGAACACAGTACACTACAAACACCTCACTTCATCCTGTGTGTTAGCATATTCAGAACGCAGTACACTACAAACACCTCACTTCATTATATGAGAAGTGCAGCTACTATACTACCAGAGCTGCACATATATACGCATACACACACACACACACACACACACACACACACACACACACACACACACACACACACACACACACACACACACACACACACACACACACACACACACACACACACACATGCTCTCTTTTTCTCTCTTTCTCTCTCTCTCTTTTTTTTTTCTCTCTTTTCTTTTCTCTCTCTCTTTTTCTCTCACTCACTCACTCACTCACACACACACACACACACACACACACACACACACACTGACACACACACACACCGACACACACACACCTTTTAGTTGAGCACAAACCTGAAGTAGGCTTCTATTCAAGTTGAACAAAGCAGCATCTAGCATTGTTAATACAAAAGCTCTTCAGAATCCATAACCTGAGCGTTTTCATCTGCATGCCACTGAACCTCTGGTTGAATGCCACCACATGACAGAGACACCCTTTGGAAAGCGAGGGGGGGGGGGGTCACCTATGCGGCGGGGGAAGGTCGGGGGGGGGGGGTACCGAAGAATAATGGTACATGTGAAGTCGCTCTGATAATCAAATCATCTGCTCAGGATCCAAAATGGCCTCCACGCAAACGTTGTCTGGTCTGTTCCTGCTTGGTTATCTGCTTCCAGAGCACTTAACCGCCATGTGTGGCAATCAGAAGGTGTTGAGATTAACTAGACATTAACTAGGTAACTAAAGCGCAGCAGTATGCTCATGAATATGGGGAGGGGGAAGCAAAGCAAAGCTTAACAGCACATCGTCTTTGGCGAGTGAGCTGGGAGAGCTTAAGTCTCCTTCGTTGGCATGACCTCTGGTGGTGGAGGCCTGACCTCTGACCTCTGGTGCTGGATGCCTGACCTCTGGTGCTGGAGGCCTGACCTCTGACCTCTGGTGGTGGAGGCATGACCTCTGGTGCTGGAGGCCTGACCTCTGACCTCTGGTGGTGGAGGCATGACCTCTGACCTCTGGTGGTGGAGGCCTGATCTCTGGTGCTGGAGGCATGACCTCTTACCTCTGGTGGTGGAGGCCTGACCTCTGGTGCTGGAGGCATGACCTCTGACCTCTGGTGGTGGAGGCATGACCTCTGGTGGTGGAGGCCTGACCTCTGACCTCGTGGTGGAGGCAGGCTGAGAAGTGGTGTCTGGTGGTGGCAGGGGAGTTGCATGTGTGTGCGCAATAATCCGCCGTTGACACGCTAAATCCTCGTCCATCTGCTTTTGGGTGGGGGGGGGGGTCGCCGATCCTAGAAATACTAGAGGAACTGGAGACTTTCTTCTTCTACACCTGCTTCATAGAACCTTTACACTGAGGTGTAATTGTAGGACAAGCACAGGTGCCACTCATAACACTAATTATAATAACGGGTCTGCTTGTTTTGTGTACCAGGGATAGTTAGTAGTCTCCATTATTTGAGTCTGCTACCCGTTCCCTGGTACATAAAAGTAGCAGACCCAAAACTAGTGTTATGAGTGACACCTGTGTTTGTCCGTCATTGACACCTCTGAAAAAAGAGTAATGATTGGTTGATTGATGTTTAAAGGTATATTATGAAATATCTAAAAACTACTAGACCTACGTTATATTTTTTGTTGAGTTGTGTTAAGACATTATCTAAATTATGTAATAATAATAATGTCCATATTATTTTGTGTGCAAGGTTTTCATGCATATTTTACTAGCATTTATCTAGTAAAATTTATCAAGATAATCATTTATCTTGATTTTCCAGTAATCTATGGGTCTAGCACTACTGCAAAGGGCAATATTTGACTGTTCAGCTGTTCATGAAGTATACCATCTACCTCACTGACTGAGAATGAACTACATACATCATTTGTATTTCCCAGGGAGGGCTTTGTTCCAGCTGGGAAGAAATCATACTTAAAACATTTAATAAACACGATATATACCATCTATCCAAAGCTTAAATCATTTACATTCCTGTACATGTGAGAATAGAACCATCCTAAAAACGAAAATGAGGGAAAGCAAGACGAGAACTCTTCAGTGGACAATGCTATCGCCAGAGTCTTGTGGGCGGAGGCGGGATGTAGTCTGGGTGGGTCTGTCAAGGCTGCCCAGCGAACGTGAGCTAACATGGAGCGATGAGCCACCAGCCCGTCGTGGGCAGAGGGGGACCTCCGCAGTTTGGTGTAAGCTGATGTAATCTCGTCATTTGCTTTCAATGATGATCAGGAAATCCCTCATCTCCACTGAGCCGCTAAAGCTTTGATGCAACGGTTGGGCATGTCTCCGAAGTCACACGGCCCTTTATGTCCAGTTCCTAATGTTCCTTCACTCAGTCATCCAATTTAATGAACCTATCGTATTATCCCCTATCAGCCGTCTCGGTTCCATCTTAGTAAATCATGCTAGGTGGGCGGGGCTTTAGCCGTGGGGGGAGGGGGGCTAGCGTTAAGGACCAAGATGCCCGCCACGTGAATAAAGCGCAGAGTACACGGAGCGGGCATTTCGGTTTATAGTTTTAGGGTGACCCAAAAAAGGAAAATATATATTAAAATTTTAATGGATCAAAGCACACGGTTGTAGCTCCGCTATATATTTTTGATTGCTTCCTAAAGGAATGGATTGCATTTTGGGCATGACAATTCCCAAACATTGTGTTGTGTCCGTCTCAACATGGCGGATGTGCTTAATTAAGGCCCATATGGAAACATGAGAGACATTTGAGTTAATGCCCCATGTTCATCGTTTCCTCTCGAAACCAGCTCCGTCACGAAGCGGCCTCAATATTCTCTGTTGTTGTTCTGGCATTGTAAAAAATATGGTTTTGGCGGCGCACAACAGATTTGGCCAATGTACAACAAGAAGAAAAAGGACACAAAAACAACCGTGTCTGAACCCTTCATCGCGTTAAGACATTATTTACCGGGTGTTAGCCACGGCGGCTAACCAAGTACCTTTCCCAAACAAGTAGCCACCCACTGCTACAAGCACCGCGGCACCCCGCGGTGACGCAACACAGTACATGCTGTACAACAGCTGTGCTCCACAGCTCCCGTCACTCAGGCCCGACCCCGCGGGGCCACGGGGGCCCATCGATTACCATGGTGATGGGTATAGCGCCGGGCGTCGAGTGAGTCAGTTGAGCGCACGTCGCGCGTCTCCGCATGCAGCCCCGCCCTCCTCCGCCCCCGCCCTCCCCCGCCCCCGCACCGGTGCTCTGGGTGTCTGGACCATCTGGCGGCCCCCGGCGACGCAGACACGAGCACCTTAGCAAGGTCACCCTGCAAGGAGACCTTCATTAATCTGCCTTTTTGTTACCTGCACGCCGGCCAATCAGAGGAGACGTTCATTAATCAGCCCTTTGTTACCTGCACGCCGGCCAATCAGAGGAGACGTTCATTAATCAGCCCTTTGTTACCTACACGCCGGCCAATCAGAGGAGACGTTCATTAATCAGCCCTTTGTTACCTACACGGCGGCCAATCAGAGGGGATGAGAGGGAGGGATAGGGAGGGAGGGAGAGAGAGAGAGCGAGACGTTTTGACGTTTTTGTTTGCCGGCCAAAACGAAACAAAAGGAAAGGATATGTGTTCTAATTAAAGGGGGAGTAGGCAATTTATTTTAGAAGCATCTTTTCATTTGTCTTATTCGTTGAAATGTGTTGCTCTGACAAAAAAAGAAAAAAGCAAGCAATCCTGAATCTGTGGCTGTCGCAGGCCCTGTCATAAGCCTGTCCACTCGTTCAGTTCGGCCCAAATGATATGACTTGATGGCTTTCACGTCTTACCTGCCTGTCGTCCCGGGTGCCTGCGCTCTGCCTGTGCCCTCATGCGTCTTCCCCAAAGGCTAGGGAGACCGTTACCACATTGTCAAAGCTAGCGAGCTAATCTTGTCTTTTGTGGGACGTATGGATGGATCCAACACCTCAAAAAGAGTTGATGTTGCCGACTGCCATTTTTCCACAACATGCACAGTACTATATTATATTAGAACAAAGCGAGAGAGACGTTTCCCCTTTAAACGTTTATATGTAATACATATCTTGTCTATTTACATAAACTCTACTTCCATCTACTGCTACTACCAATAATAACAACAGGAGAAGAAGAAGGAGCACGCTCTAAAATGCACTATTTAAAGGCCACACCTTTGGCCCTGAAGAGGAAGCAATTTGCATGTGAATGAAGTGCTATCCTGCTGCGGGGGAGGGGGGGGAGGGAGAGGATTCAGCAAAGTATTGACCTTGCAATAGTCGCCTCCGAGCTAGACCCAGACTCTGCATGGCAGGGGCTGCAGCGCTAGAGAGAGGGATAACCCACTGTGGTAAAAGGTGGGGCGGGGGAAGCCTTTTAAATTCTACATTTAAAGTCTGGGTGGAGAATGGAGACTGCTGGATGTGTGTTTGGACTTAATGAGTATTAATCAATAGGCTCTGTTGCAGGGGAACGTGCCAATCGCCTGAAGGCAGCCATGATATTGTGACACATGATTAAGATTCTGGCTGGGTTTATGCGATGGGTTTATGCACATTCTGTCAAAGTCAAGATGAAGGTTAAGATGTGCCTCAGTAGCAGCCACTCTGTGTGTCATGCCGGTGTAGCACGTCTTGATCTACTGGTAGACCGCTGACTGAACACTGCTAGGGTTTGATAACTACTGGGGCCGCACCCATGCTCATAATGTACCTAATGCACTCATGGAATTATTGGAAGAATCTCTGGATAAAAGCGTCCACCCAATGGCGTCAACCAAGCAGCTATTAAGCTCTATTATAACAAAATACTGGTCCTGGGACTTGGTGCAAGCGGTTATTGGGGTACATGTTGAGAATCATCCATGGGACAACATGTGAAGGACAGCAGAATACCACCTTACCGTCCAGTTTGGGCCAGAAATCTGCTTTAGGCCTCACCTCCGATACATTTACATTACATTTACAACACCAACACCAACACAGTACATAACATATAGACATATCACATGTACAACTAACACAAACACATGTTTTCTTTGATTGCAAAGGTTCAACAGCTCTTACTTGAGAGATAAATAGAGCTTAGTTAAAGTGGGTCGGGCTCCGCAGCAATCAATCAATGACACCTGTGTGTGTGTGTGTGTGTGTGTGTGTGTGCGTGCGCGTGTGCGTGTGTGTGTGTGTGTGTTTGTGTGTGCGTGTGTATGTATGTGTGTGTGTGTGCGTGCGTGTGCGTGCGCGTGTGCGTGTGTATGTACTATGTGTGTGCGTGTGTGTGTGTGTGCGTGTGTATGTATGTGTGTGTGTGTGTGTGTGTGTGCGTGTGTATGTATGTGTGTGTGTATGTATGTGTGTGTGTGTGCGTGCGTGTTGTGTCCACAGCCCTGCGCCCCGTAGACAGTGACCTGTGTCTGGGGGTCCCCCCCAACACCACACAGCTGTGCCAGATCGCCTGCCCTGTGGAGTGCGAGGTGTCGGCCTGGAGCGCCTGGGGACCCTGCACCTTGGAGGGCTGTCAGGACCCGACCGCCAAGAAAGGTACGCACACCGCCCGCTGTGTTTCCAACCTGGCCTTCACCACCAGCACTGTCTGGAAGGGGCTGCTTCGTTTCGCCGGCACGCATTTCCTTCAGATGCTGAAGGAAATCTCCAGTTGTCCCTTGGCACAAGTTTGACCCTTGAACCTTGATTTTCACCTGCATAGCCTTGGTCTGAAACGGTGGACGTATAGGAGAAGGCCGGGAGCGTCAGAGGATCGTAGGCGTCACACTTCTCACATGGCCGTTGAATGCCCAAGTATTCAAGTTCCAATCCTTATTGTTTGGTCCGGTTCCAACGAAACGGGTTCCGTTTTTGATCGGGGCCTGAATGAACCGTACATTGCAGTACAGTTGATGGGCTCCCAGCCAGCCCGGCATCACCACGGCGGTTTAAATAGGCCTTGAAGCAGACGCAGTACCCTACCGCTGCACATGAAGCCAGGGGAAAGTAGTAGTGATTAGTGGACTCGTCCTTCTCTACGTCTGTGTCAACGCGGGGCGACAATCGACGGCACTCAAACGGTGTTGACACACCAGCCGACACGGGGACCCCTTAATTGCCCGGCCGCGCCGTGTCCGCGGTGACTAATGCCTATTGGCTTTCCCTTAATGAAGCGGCGCCAAACGCAGAGGACGCCGGGAGAGTCTCCCCCCCCATGCATCTTAATGACAAGACCCCCCCCCCCCCCCCCCCCCCCCACACCCACACACACACCCACCCCTACTGCCACCACCGTCCCTTCATCCAGTGCTGGAACTGTGCTGCATTTCTGTTATGGGATGCGACATGTGCGCTCTTATACAAGGGTGTGCACACATGAACACACACACACACATGCATGGCATGCCGTGCACACATACGTACGTAGACTTAGACTCGACCATGCACACACGCGCACGCACACGCACACACATCCACGCGCACGCATGCCTGCACACACACACACACACACACACACACACACACACACACTCACTCACAAGCGCTGAGACAAGCACATGCACTCAAACACACTCATCGTGTGCACATAGCCCTCATTATAATGCCGGGCGATGTGGACTCAAACGCTTCCACTTGTCACCGGAGCATTCGACACTGAGCAGTGGAACGAGAACGCTTCCCTGGTAATCCTACTGTAGCTATGACCACCGCTCCACCACACATAGTGTTTAGTGTTACACACACACACACTTACACACACACACACACACACATCCACACACACATATACACATATACACATACACACACACACACACATATACACACATACACACATACATACACACACACACACACACACATACACACACACACACACACACATACACACATACACACACACATACATACACACACATACATACACACACACACACACACACACACACACACACATACACACATACACACACATACACACACACATACATACACACACACACACACATACACATAACTCTAACTCACCTGTGAACAATGCTCTGCGTTCATGTGTTCTGCACAGAAAAATAAAGTAATTATATCAAAGGGGCCCGAAGCTCCTACAGGCGGGTGGGTGGGGGGTGGGGGGTGGGGGGGGCTTTCGCTGGACTATCTTGTGGCGAGGGCCTGGTCTTGTGATGTCAGACAGGAAGTGAGTGATCCCTGATTAAATTGAATTCCCTGCACCCCTAGTCTCATCTCACGTCTGCCACAGCCCCCCCCCCCCCCCCCCTCCCCCCCCGGGCCACACATCAGTCCTCAGGACACAGGGGGGTTGGGGTTCGGCTTGACACAGACGGACTGATTAAATAAAAGCGAGGATTTTTTGGACATTCAGGTTGAGATTTCCCCCTCCATTTTCTGAGACGTCCAGTGGTGACACGCTCTTATCAGGCCTGAGCAGCTGTGTGCGCGGTGTGGATCGTTCGTTTTGAGGTCGGAGTCAGTGCTGGGGTTGAAGAACGTGTTTTGGCCTCTTCACTTCCTGTGGACACCCAGCGAGTCCACCGCTCATTTCAGAGCACCTACATCGAAATGCTCTTTTGTATCAACGAGCTCCATGCTAGTCGCCTTGGCTAGACACCAGGGTGCTAAAAGAAAAAAAGCATAACGTGATCCGTCATGTCCAGCGGTCACTTCCTGCGGTTTTCTCTCAGCGCGTGTCCTGACGGGGTCTGTCAGGTGCCACGGCGTTATGGTGAGCATCGAGCGGACGCCGTGCAGGGACCTCCCGCAGAAGCGCACGCGCCCATACAGTGGCACGTGCGTCACCTTTGGATCGAGCTTTCTTTGGCTCGCTGGGCAGAAGAGGAGGTGGGGCTGGGGCGGGGGTGGGGGGGGGGGGGGGGGGGGGCTTTTGGCGGCAGAAGGAGATCGGTCAATTCGGCACAGGAACGTGAGACAGGTGTTGTGGTCGTTGTCCATCTTATCGTCTTGTCTTACCCTTAGTATCGCATTCGTCAAGTCACATTTCACACCCGGCTTCACAGTAGTCACGATAACAGTTATATCACAGATTAAGAGAATATGTCATACATACAACATACAAATATATATATATATATATATATATATATATATATATATATATATATATATATATATATAAAATACACATAAAACACTGCAAGGAAAAAAAGAACACCAGCGAAATCAACAGTCCAACGTGGCGTATAAACCAACGTGTAATATGACGACGAAGTTTGAACAAAGAACCAGGGTAGTGATTCCAGGCGTTCATTCATCTGAGGGCTGAAACGTCCGAGAGTACGCCAACCGTGCGACTACAAGTGCTTGGTCGGCACACGAGCGCTACGGCCAAGTGCTAGGGTCTAGCACTATGCTAATATGTTATTTTCATTACATTGTATTTGATTGTATTTGCGAGTGGTGAACTAAAAAGAAAAAGAAAAGGCATTAGCTTATAGCTTAATCTCAAGCTGCGTCTTGCCTTTGGAAGAGACACTAGGCCTTTCTGTGTATTTAGCAGCACATATTACGATCAGAACCATAAGTCACACGATGTAGCCTACTGGCCTACCAAGTTTAGAAGTGTAGTGTCTTTCTTTGAGGGCTTACGCAAGAAAAACACTATATTGTGTAGTCAGGCCACCTTAGGAGATAAGGTAGGATATGCTATTGATAATCACAACTATGGGATTTGCCGCATTAACTTTTCTTATTATATGATTACACAAACAAATGAATAACAACGAATGTTATCAAGCTGTTGATAACTCAAGCTATACTCTGCAGGCAATGCGTCTCAGACACAAGAGCGCACAGTTTTTGTGATTAGTGTATGTATTGTATGATTTGATTGACATTTTTGTTTGACAGACATTTGGTATACTAAATATAGTGTATATAATATACACGGGCAGAACACACACAGAACACAGTTATTTTCACAATGGTGCTGTCAAAGCAGATGGTCCTTCACTGATCCAGCTCTGCGCTTCTCTCTGGCGATGTTTTGGTGGGGGTTCTGCAGACCTTCATCTTGCGTCTATTTTATCTCCCTGGGCACTCGCGTCTTTTGTCCTAGAAGTTGTTTTTCCACGGTTGGGATGGATCCATTGGAGGAACTTCTGTTTCTCTCTGAGTAACATGAGGTGATTTCGTGAGCACATGTCCCTAACAGCTTTCCACAGAATACATGGAAGTGAGGCACAATATGGTTCTCTTAGTTTAGACATTGCTTTGTTGACTGTGTGGGATGATTATTAAGCAACCTTAAAAAAACAAATGACATTGATGCTCCTCATTTGTAACTCGTTAGCCTGCCCAACCCAGGGTCCAGTTGGTGCTTATGTAGATGTGTGTGTCGTTTAACAAATGATAAACCAGCAATACTACCAGCCAATCAGCAGCCAGAATCTCATTAATATGTCTTAAAAAACAGCCTAGCTTATAGCTAAGTGGATTGGCCAAGTTCATTTTTCATGGTTCTTATATTTAGTTTGTTTTAGTTTGTTTTTAGTTTGCATTCTATTGTTTTTAGTTCTACTTGCATGTTCTATTATAGCACTAACTCCCTTTATAAATGAAATGAATCAAATTTGTGTTTTTACATTGTTCTACGACCCCGACAGGGTTCAAGCTGAGGAAGAGGAGGATAACCAATGAGCCGACTGGAGGCACGGGGAACTGCCCACATCTGGTTGAGGCCATCCCATGTGAGGAGCCCAGCTGTTATGATTGGCTGCTGGTGAAGCTGGAGGAGTGTCTCCCTGACAACGACAGGGAGTGTGGCCCGGGAACCCAGATCCCCCAAGTCCAGTGTGTCAACAGTGATGGTGAGTACAAAGACAGATAGAGAGATAGTTATCACACATTGTCAAATGTGTGCACGTGTGTGTGTGTGCGCACGGGTGTGTGTGTGTGTGTGTGTGTGTGTGTGTGTGTGTGTGTGTGAATATATTAATTTGAGGAGATTTTTCAACCATAGTAGAGTAGCTGCTAATGAGGTCTCTAGGGAGAGTGTGTGGTGTGTCTGTGTGTGTCTGATCGGATGTGTGTGTGTGTTTGATTAATATTCCTCCTCATCAGTTCACATATTATAGTCATCATCAAGGTCTCCATTCACACACACACACACACTCACTCACTCACTCACTCACACACACACACACACACACACACACACACACACACACACACACACACACACACACACACACACACACCCTGACAGCACTGTGGGAACATTCCACAGTGACACAACACGACACACAGATATTCTACCGCTCTGCTTCCTTATGCTCACACACTTCATCACTATCATGCACACCTCACACTTCATCACTATCACACCACCTCACACTTCATCACTATCACACCACCTCACACTTCATCACTATCACACCACCTCACACTTCATCACTATCATGCACACCTCACACTTCATCACTATCACACCTCCTCACACTTCATCACTATCGTGCACACCTCACACTTCATCACTATCACACCTCCTCACACTTCATCACTATCGTGCACACCTCACACTTCATCACTATTGTGCACACCTCACACTTCATCACTATCGCACCACCTCACACTTCATCACTATCACACCACCTCACACTTCATCACTATCGCACCACCTCACACTTCATCACTATCACACCACCTCACACTTCATCACTATCATGCACACCTCACACTTCATCACTATCACACCACCTCACACACCACCTCACACTTCATCACTATCGCACCACCTCACACTTCATCACTATCATGCACACCTCACACTTCATCACTATCGCACCACCTTACACTTCATTGGCAGTTGTGACCATGATCAGGGCTTTGCTTTGTCTCAAATCATCTTGTTCACACACACACACACACACACACACACACACACACACACACACACACACACACACACACACACACACACACACACACACACAAACACACACACACACACACATACACTTGAAGGTAAATAATCATAGTCAATTACTATAAAATGGACTTTGAGCATGGAGGTAAACCAATGTGCTAAATACTGTTCTGCTGTATCTGATGTCTTAGGAGCTCTTTGCTAGCAGACTCTGTTCGCACCTTTGTGCCGCAATTCCCTCTCTGCCAAAAATAAATCAAAACTCCCCCGGATCATTAATCAAGCTTGTAAAATAACCAGCCCCACCGAGATAAAACTCCACACCCAGTCGGTAATAAGAACAATCACCCATATGATGTGAATGACAGATGCTGATGGGGGGGGGGGGGGGGGGGGGGGTTATGGGACATGTGAGTGTGTCTCAGGTGCACGGCTGCTTTATAGCCTAGGGTTTGTCGTTGGTTGTGGGGGTTGCTTCTCTGTTTGCTTGTTATTGAAAGGGTTTAATAAAGCCGTCTTTGTGCAAAGTGAGCACATTTCTCTGCTCGACGAAACCAGTCCAAGTTACAGTTTGTCGTTTCAATCAGTCTATGCATGTTTTGCTAAGCCATTTAGAACGTTTTCAGTCAATCCTGATGGACAATCAAGAAATCTGAATCAGAATAAAGTAATCATTCTATTTTATTTATTTAGTAACAGAATGTTTTAAATGTTTCAAAATAATAACATGGGCTCTTTAGGGTGGGATTCTTGCCTGTTAATAGTTTTTTTTTGTAAACTTTTTTTACTTTCTATGGGTATACTTAGTTCAGAGAAGTATATCTTTAGCGTTGTGGGACCATCCAGTTATTCATGTTTGTGTTTCGCAATGAATATCAGTCTGGCCTTAGCTATGCAGCAGTTGATTTCCACATATGGGCGCGGCCTTGCGTTTTTTCAAATACCTCAAGCCAATCAGATGAAATAACGAAGGGAAACTTGCAAAGACTGTCTTTTCATTTTGCAAGAGATCCTTGATCTTGAAAAGTAGGGTTGGAAATAAAGCTAAAACAGTCTCCTCTGAGAAAAGCCATTCTTGCAGATTTCTGTTGAACAACGTTATTTAACGGGATCTTGATGGTCAGGACATTGATGTGGCTTTAAAAGTCTTTGTATCATCATTTGCGAAACAATATTCACTGATAATTATTTTTAAGTCCATGACATTTAGGGGGCTACAGGCCAAGTTCTTTCTTAAGGGTTTTTTCCCTCAGAACTGCCTCAGAACTGAAGTGTGTGTGTGTGTGTGTGTGTGTGTGTGTGTGTGTGTGGCGCTGCCAACATTTTAGAAAACCTTGGAGTGAGATTTGACGGAAGTTGGGTGAATGCTGCACATTTCTTGGCTCCCTTTTTTGCGGGACATTTATTTAATAATTGTTGTACCTGAAGTTACGAAACGAGACTATTTAAAGCCATTTCCCCAGTTTCATAAGTTCTAATCCTTTCCCCAACCGTACAATAGCTAACATAGAAATGAAACCAGAGGGATCACCAAAGACCGCAACCTCAGCATATTGAACAATGTGGACACGTAGTCACCTACATTAATCTTCCATAGGCAAATAATGGCAGGATACCTAACTGACTGGGATAAAAAAAGAGCAAAACATGGCTGCAGTCCAGGTTTGATGATTTGTATACTTTAAAAATATTTAAAAGTATTACAATCATTATTATATCATAAATAAGGTATTTTTGTATGTTATTGTGTGATATACTAATTAAATGTCAGCGTGAATCTGATTTGTTCTGTTTAAGTAACCCACACTCATTTTATATGGTTACAATTATTCAATGATTGAACAATTATTGAAGTATATTAGAGAAAAGGTAATCTACACTGGCAGTTGATGCGTTTGTTGATCCGTACAACAGAAGCAGGACAGTGTTAGAATATATGATGGCAAAAATGCATAGTTAAAAAAAACTAACAAATATCCAGAAAACAGAAGTATAAATATAACCAACATACGTTCATATTTAATAGAGTTTATTAGCGTTGTTGAATTTCACAGCGACACCAGCAGTTCGCAGTTCAGTCTTTTGCGATGGTCTTATCGCACATGTTCAAATCGCCATGACAATAAATTAATACGATTTATCTTAAGCACTGATTTCCACAACTGCTGCTCCTCAGGTAAGAAGCGTTCGCCATTTCATCGATCGTAGCCGAGGACGGCCAGGTGGGTCATCTGTATGGTGGGGGAAAGGGGTGCTTTGGCACCTGCCTTAGTTAGCACCCTCATCTGCCATCGCGTTCCTCTGGACACCAGGTTCACGGCCCCTGTGTGTGCTTCACATCGACAAACAGAGATGTGGGTAAGAGGATAGCATCCAGTAGGTTAGTGGCTGGATTCAACCCAGTAAACCTCTGCAAAGTAAAGTTAGGCGTGGCAAGGAACAGGTTGTGGTATGACAGGAATGTAGATGCTGTTAGGTTTGATGTGTTTTATCTATTAGCAAAATAGATGAAACCTCATGGAGTCCAAGGAACGTTAATGGCATGTAACCCACCAGCCTACCCGTCACCACTAGGGGTGCTACACTTTTTTTATCTGGCTGTCAAACCTATTCTTATCCTTCAGGTTGGGAGGGACTCAGCCAATCATGGGTCATTATCCGCGGGAGTGAAATCTCTGGCAACTCCCTGTTACCACACATTTGGTGTTCTGAGTGTCGGGTTTCAAAGTCTACTCCACACTCTGTCTCAGCCCATTTGCTGGGGGAGAAATACTGTCCCTCAGGGTCATGCAGGTCTGGTATCTAATCACATGCGTCGCCCCCCCCCTCCCTCCCCAAAGTTAGCCCACGTCATGTCATTTTTTTTTGCTAGGAACACATGTGGTGGGGCTGAGCCTGGAACCCCATAAACCTCCCAACCTCACCAGAATAGGTTACTGTTAGGTCACAAGATGTTTCTACACTGACTCGGAAACTTTACAATAATGTCCGTCTTCGGGAGCTGATCAAGGCTGGCGAGAACCATACACCAATCATCCGGATGTGGTGTGTGTGTGCGTGTGGGACGTTTTGATGCAAAGCCTACATGCTTGGGGTGTTTGTGGTGTGTGTGTGTGTGTGTGTGTGTGTGTGTGTGTGTCATGGTGCGCATAGCCTCTCCTTGGACCTGGCCCGCTCCTGGGTCCCGTCAGTACGAATGCCCCGGTCCACCTCTGCCTCTCGGGTTATTCAGGGTCACGTCACGGGTTAGGTGCTCGTTACGCTCACTTTCTCCTTACCGTGGCAACAGTTTCTGGCCCAATGGTCCACGGCAGCGGAGGCACGCCTGGAGGTTCCTCCGACCTCGGCTCTGTGGGGTTGTCCTCTGGCGCCTCCGCGGAAACACGTCTCTCTCTCTCGGTCTGGACACGTGGCCTCCTTGGCTGGAGGCCCTAGGATTCTCCAAGGCTTCCAGTTGAGCGGCTTGAAGCCCCCTGGTCATCGCTTCCTCCTTCTGATTTTCCCTTTTCTTGTTGTTTGTCTCGGAGGATTTCTGCATCGCTGGCGTGACTCAGGGGCCGCGGCGAGTCTTGCAGAGCGTCAGCCAGTGCAGTTTCTCCTTGCGCATTTTGATAACCTTTCATCCAAACGCATCCAGCAGGATGTGAGTGATGGCGTCTTCGTACGGCGTCTGCTCTCGTCCGTTCCGCTGGTATGGGCATCCCGCCATAGGTCTGGAACACCTTCTCCACGCGGTTGAACCCTGGGCCAGTCCCTAATGAGGGGGACCGCTTCTCTGGCCTGACCACAGAGCCTCTCCACCGGGGCGCGGCATGCAGACCCTGGGTCCCAATTGAACACCGCACCAGCCGGGCCTCTCGCGGGAATGTCTCCTCGAATGCGACCCCACTGCAGGCCCAACTTGCTTATATATACATACTTGACACACCTCTCCGATGGATGTGCTGTGTTGCCGGACCGTTTCAGCAATGGACGCGGCCAGAGCTGTCCCGCCCGATGACGACGGGTCAGGGGGGGACACTCCGTCCTTAATGCCACTGCGTCTCCGTTGGGCGGAAGACGTATGCCGTCGAAGGGATTCAGGACTTGGAACACGGGGAACGATCCCGTCCTCCTCGTCCTTGCGTTGGGCGGGTTTGGAGGACGCCCTGTCCCGGCTCAGTGGACTCGGTGGACGACCTATGTAAAGTATGCATGCGCCCCCCCTCCTCTCCGGTAGAGTGAGCCTCGGACACAGTTTCAGAGTCCTAACAGTGTCACCCCCCCCCCCCCCCCCCTCCCCTGAATGTCCTCCTATCTCCCCTTACCCACAGGAGGAGGGAGATGTTTACCTAAAGGGCCTGCTTCCTCACGGCATTTACGACCGGCAATTACTGCCCCCGCCCCCGCCCCCGCCCCCGCCCCCGCTCGCTCTATGGCTCAGGGGTAACCTATGTGGTGGCTGTGTAACACAGCGTGAGAGAGCAGAGCTTTTATGAGATAAAGCGCAGCTACATAGGGAAAAACAAGAGAGGAGAGCGTAATTCCAAGGAGCCGCTCGGGCGAGAAAGTGGAGATTTGCTCCTTTCATGACACCCTGTTGAATGAGACGGCTCGGGGAGAACTTTATTACATTAGCGCACTCATGCTTCCCCCCCCCCTCCCCTCCCGGTGTCAGCTCACATTTAGCCCACCTTTCTTCTCCATTACCTTGGAGGATTGGACGCAAGGACAGGATATCTCCATCTCCCGCCTGCGCCCAGAGTGAGATCAAACAGAGGACCATGCCTCAGCGCCTGCGTCCAATCTATCCGTGCGTTCGCAGAGTGGCAGAGTTCAGAAGCTGGTTGGAATTGGTCTGATCTGTGTGTGTGTGTGTAAGAAGAGTCTCGCTTTGATCGCTGATAGATTACTCCCTGAGCCCAATCAAGATGGATTGGTTTTGCTCTGCATTTCTGCAATAAACAAGAATACTTTTGTAATCAGTTGCAAAGTAGAAGTTGGCCGGAGGTGTGCCTAGTATCTATAAAGCAGTATTATGCAACGTGGCTGCCAATAAACGATTCATGGAAAGAATATTGATATAATTGTGGGTATGTTCGATAGATAAATCAAATAAATACTTATTTGATTTGATTGCACCTGCCTCTGTATGAACACATTTAGATTTCATTTCTAAACAATCAGTCAATCTGGACAATCAGTGCAGCTCATCCCTGATTGGTTCAGGTAGTCCATCTCGCCTGTCAATCACATTCAGCGGCATCATCTCAACGGCGGAGAAACATAGAAAGGGAAGGAGCAGAGAGGGAGGATACGTTGATTTTGGGTTTTGAAGTTTCAAAATCTTGGTCTTTTCTGCTCTCTCTCTCTCTTTACAACTCTCATATCTTGCAGCATATCTTTGATACAGTTTGTAGTTAGTTAGCTAGTAAGTGCTTTGTCTGTGGTTTGTGTCGACATTGTTGTCGTGTAGAGCTGAATCCAGTCGGATGACGTGACGCTGTAGTCCTGCTCAGATGTAATCAGCTGAACACCCATGCTGAGCACACAGACCTATTGAGTGGCACGCGTCACATGGAGTTGCACTCTGAAACGCAGACATGATCAAAAAACTCATTCCATTTCAATGAATCAGAATGTGCCTCAGTGTGTGTGTGTGTGTGTGTCTGTGGTTGTGGGTGTGGGTTGTAATTATGAATAATAGAAGCCATCCACGGACACCCGTGGCGTCACTTGGACGGGAATCAGAAAGAGTCCTTGTCATACACACTACACACACACACACACACACACACACACACACACACACACACACACAGCAGTTTAATGATTTCCTCCTGCTGCATCTGGCTCATTGGAAGACTTCCATTACCAAATGGCTATTACCAACCCCCCAGACACACACACAGACACACACAGACACAGACACACACACAGACACACACACAGACACCTCCTGCCTCTACGGCATCCCTCAGAGTCACTCTTGACTTGTCCCGAGCCCCCCCCCCCCCCTCTATTGATCGATCCCTCCCACTGTCTGCTACCCCTGATGAGAATGGATTGTTTTTTTTTCTCATGGGGGGTCACCAGACGTGCCATTTGATGACCCCACCCCCCCCCCACTTACACACACAAACACACACAGATGCACACACACACACACACACAGCCCGCCTCTTACAATAGGATATGTTTTCTGCTGATATGTGCCTTTTTATAAGAAGGGCTTGGAATAGAATGGGACGGAGGTAAGAAGAGCAGGCTGAACAGCCTGCTGCTATCTAGATCAATAATACAGAACTCGCACCCCCCCCCCCCCCCCCCCCCACACACACACACACACACACTCACTCACATACTCCTTGAAAGGACCTTGGATGGTCTAAATCCCTTAAATCTTACCTCTGACCGAATGTTTTTCATTTACCTTTCCAAGCCATTCAGGACAGTATTTATTGAATGGCTCAGTCGTCCCTGCAGCTCCGATTTAACCTTCCCAAGGTTCCCAAAATCACATTGTGTACAAGCTTCACACTGAGAATAATTGGTCTAGTAGTGCTTCCAGTTCATTTTGAAGGTCAAAAGTGCTTTCAGTTAGACAGTAAAATATCTCTATATAAAAAAAGAATTCTGTCCCAAAAAAGGAATTGGGTAATTTGCAGTATGTGCATGGTCGATGTGAAAAAGAATAATCTTTTTCCATTCGTTATATTTTAAAATTCTGAGCACCTCACCCTCTCCAGCGCTAACATCAGTCTGAGTTGATTAAGCCGCTTGTCGGATAGTCTGAAGAATCTGCTGTCAAAGCCTCCCTCCTAAGACCCCTCACATTTGAACTGTTGTAATCCATTAAATACGTCTTAAGTATGCATGGCTCTCCCAGGATTGCTTTCCTTGGTGCCTAATATATATTTGTAGATATCTGGTGGAGATCTGCTCACATCTTCCTCTTCAAAAGGCAATACCATTATGAATTTGATGTTGTTATGTGCTGTTGTATTCCCTACTTGATGTGAACTTTAAAATACATGTTGATATTGTAATCGTGGAATCAGAACTATGTTGTGACACTTATTCGCTATCGAAGCTGATAGCACTTCATGACAGCAGTTGATACTGCCACGAAGTGAGAGATTACCATAATCTAGTCTCACTCACCTTCTCATTTCCCTTTAACTTGTAGTATATATTGGTGTTTATTCAAGGCCCACGGTTTTTCCCACAAGAAAACTAGGATCCCTCCTTAGTATGCTGTGCACACAGACTCAAAGTCTCCTTTTGTGTATTTTGTGTCATTGTCTGTCCCTAGATTACTCCATAATACAAAGCCATCACACATGCCGCTACAAAGATTGCTGTGTGCCTGTGTTTTTGAATGGTTGTATGTTCTTCTCAACACCAGAAGCCTTAATGAATTCATGTCCCCCCCCCCCCTGGTTCTCCTGTGTGCAGGGGATTTTGAATGGTTGTATGTTCTTCTCAACACCACAAGCCTTAATGAATTCAAGTCCCCCCCCCCCCCTGGTTCTCCTGTGTGCATGAATTCATGTTCATGTTCCCCCCCTGGTTCTCCTGTGTGCATGAATTCATGTTCATGTCCCCCCCCCCCCGGTTCTCCTGTGTGCAGGGGATTTTGTGGAGAGGCAGCTGTGCCGCGACGCCATCCTACCCATGCCCGCCATCTGCGAGGTGCCTTGCCCAAAGGACTGCGCCCTCAGCCCCTGGACGTCCTGGTCGCTATGCTCCAACACCTGCTCTGGGAAGAACACAGAGGGCCGTCAGATGAGGGCCCGCTCCATCCTGGCCTACAACGCAGGAGAAGGTACGCTCCACAGGGGGGCGGGGGGGGGGGGGGGGGGGGGGGGGGGGGTTGACGCAGTTAGAAAGCATCAGGTATCCATTGATTTTCACAGAGGAATTTTTATTTTATTTTTCCATGTCAAGACTTTGCTGCCATACCTGGAAACCAGTAACTCTGTCTTATGGTCATAATCAATGGCGGAGTAATGTTCAGAGTGACGAGGCCATTTTTTTATTTGAGCATGGCTAGGTGTGCTGTTATGCCTCTTTGATCGCGTTGGAAATGTCTGGTTGACCAATCAGGTTTCTCTGTGGGAGCTACGCGTGGTGTAATGTCTGTTATCGCCACATACAACCCACCAAAGGGCAGATGAACACTAAAAGAATCAAACCTCTAGTGCGTGCCCATTTCTGCTGGAACAAACTCCCGACGGCTTTTCCATGATCGGAGGAAATGGTGCTCGGTGACATCATCCCTCACACCGAGTCTGGCGTGTGACACAGCCTGGCATGGTACGGCCTCTGAGGATTTATTTGAGTATTCCTCCTCCAAATGGAGCGGGTTCATCCCACAGAATCCTTCCTCAGCCCTCTGGTCTTTTGGATGGACATAAGGACGCGTGACCGAGGAATGTCCCTGCGCTGTTTTGTCATCTCTGCATTCCCAGGGATGTCCCCTGTCCTTCAGAAAGAGTGTGTACATATCTGTGCGCCGAATACATTTGATCAAGCCACGACAAATCACACCAAAAATATGAACATCCACATACATGTAATTATTCCCAGCAACCGTCGCTTAAAGGCGTTTAAGACGTTCCATTAATCAAGAGTGTTGATTAAAGGAAGTGTTGTCATGTCCTTTCAACATCTACTCAAAACGACTCCAAAACGACTCAAAACAAGCACACTCTCGTTTTGCCAAAGAAAAGGTGGGAATCTACCCTAATAGTTGGAAGGTAATAAACAATACGCTCCTTGAAATCCACTCTCTTCCCTGCTTGTCGTCCCCCCCCACCCCCCCCCCCCCCCCCCCGATGTATTCCCGCTGGAGCGCCGCGTTGTGAATGATGACGTTTCTTGTGCGCCCCTCGTCCACAGCCACCGCAAAGGTTGTGGCGTGGATCACTGTGATGCAGGGTAAGCAGCAGACGGCAGTAGCCGTAGTTGTAGGTCAACTAGAAGGCAGCAAACAACCGCAAGGCTGGAGAGCTTGGTTGGCTGTAGTCCCTCACATCACTGCTGTGCGGATACCCAGACTGCGTTGTGCTGGGCTTTTGAAGGATGGATACGTTTTGACTCCATCATTGATCGCTACTCTGCGTTTCTGTTCTTCTTCCTTCAAGGTGCACCAACGGCTGATCTTCGGTATATTCACTCAACGTTCCTAGACGCTGGTAGTCATGCTGTATTAAGTGGGTCTCTGCTGAAGTAGCACTCTGCTATAGTGTGTTTCACCTCAGGGAAATAGATGTACACCTGCCTAGATCCCAATATCTCACCTCCGTAAATAGCTCGCTAAGTATTCTTTCAGACCGTAAAAGAAGCAGCTATGGTAGTTTACGAAATGATCGTTCCTCGCGATTGAGTGGTCGTGGATACGAGGCGTGGAGGAAGTCAAAGAGGAAGCAGGAATGGAGTGACACACAACGTGGTCGGCATCACACCGAGCTGTCAATCATGGAGCTGAGATCTCAGACATTGTGATCGAAACATACTTGTGAGGAAAAGAAGCAGCCGGTTAGACAGATGGCTTGCGTCTGGTTTGGCAGTGGATGAAACCATCCTTTTTTATATAAATTTTATTTTATGTTTATTTCGCAGCCAATATCAATTGAACAACTCCTGTCAACCTGACTCTTGGACACCACCGTGTCACATGGTCTTTGGCAGAGTGGGATACCTCATACATAATGGATGCTTTTTTCTGGGAAAGAATAGCAAGCCTCCTCCTACAAAATGCTGGGCTGTCAGAGGTTATCCATGTCCAAATAGACAATCGACCGGGCTGCACGTCACATGACCTGCGTCATTACGGAGGTTGGTTGGTTCGATGTCGTATCTGTTCTGGTCCTTTAGGATACGAGCGATGGAGCGTTCAACGCTCCCACACGCACACGCACACACACACACACACACACACACACACACACACACACACACACACACACACACACACACACACTCCTGTGCTCTGACTGGTGCTAGGTGAAGCGTACTCCCAAAGATAGACCACCCCCCCCCCCCCCCCCCCCTTTCCCAGAAGCCATCTGCTTGGGGAAAGCTAAGGCTAATGCCTAGCTTAAACAGCGTCTCGCTATTTATTATGGGCCTCCTCACACGAGAGAGATCCAGATTTGGCAGCCCCTCACGTTCCCCCCGGTGCGCACGCTTTGGCACGGTCACATTTCACACCTCTCCCGGGGGGGGGGGGGGGGGGGGGGGGGGGGGGGGGGGGGGTGTCACGATGGTGTTCCACATCGCGGGCCTGCCGCTGTTGCCACGGCGAGCCAAGTATCCACGGCGAGCCAAGTATCCGCGGGAGCGCGGTGGCTACCACAAAGTGGATTATGGGACTGAAGATACAGTTCCACGCGTAATCTTTTGGCGTAATCCGCAAAGCAAACAATTTCATGACGGCGAGGCAGCAAACGGAGCAGAATGGCGACGGATCTCCGTCTGTTAGAGGACAGAACCAACGAAGCTGACATTGTGGCTTCCTCAGCGACTGATGGCTATTCTCGCAGAGTAAAGACTCGCTCAGTGTTGACTTCCTCATAGCTGTCTCAATAATGGCGTTTGTCCAACTCTTTGTAGTAGCCATTTCCATAGCTACTTCAATTAAAATCAACTCAAATAATATATCTCATGTTGTGCTATACCCATCAAAGGACCACATCACTCCTTTGCAAATAGTGCTTTTAGAAACAGAAGAAGAAGAAGACGCCATTTGCTCACGTCTCATTGCTCATGTCATGTTCAGCCCGTCATGCTTCGCCAGCCGTAATTGGTCAATCTTCAGTCAGCGGTGCCAGCCCCCCCCCCCCCCCCCCCCCCCCCCCCCCCGCTAATGGTTGATTCCCGCTCCTTGTGTGTGTGTGTGTGTGTGTGGGGGGGGGGGGGAGGGGGGTCCGCGGTAATGACAAGCTTTCTAGTGCAGGGAAGGGCTGATGCTTAATGCCCCCCCCCCCCACACACACACACACACATACACACACACACTGGGGTCTGTGTTGAAGGGGTGAGGGGGCTTTGTAACATAGGCCCTATGACCTTTTCTTCCCCGGTTCACCTCGTCTGTCAATCCTCCCCCCCCCACCCCCCCCCCCCCCCCCGCCTATCTGCCCCACCCCTGGGATGTAGCCATTTGTCTCCTGATGGTTGAGGTGTGGGTTTGTCTTTCCTCAAGCAGACATTGATTTGAAAAGTCAAACCGTACATTTCTCCACACGATAACACCTTACGCAGATAGGCAAACACTGCATGAGGAAATAGGGTCCACGTTTGTAGAAGAAAGGAGAAAGATCATTCCTGAGAATTGCTCGATGCGAAGCAGCCATCTTTTGATTTATATTATCGTAACATAGTTGCCTTTGGAATTGGTGAATGAACACCAGAATCAAACCGCTAGCAGAGTACCATCGCTGCTGAAACAGGCTATTTTCATGTTTTGATGAGCTTGTGCTCAGTGACATCACCTGCCACTACTTGGCTGCCTCTGAGGTTATACCTTCTTATTCTTCTTTCAGATGAACAGAGGTTAAAGTGATGGACTACAGACATCTGTCATTGACTGCTAGCTGTGTTGTTAAGGTTTATCAAGGTGTGCATAAAGCATTGGAAAATGATGTTCCATAAAATCCATCGCAATCTCACGTAATTCAGTCTTATCGCTTTCCTTCTATTCCTTGAAGCCGGTTAATGGGTGGAGCCTATATTTCCTCCTGGCTACGTAGCCGAGCGGGTGACCAATCACCGCACACCACATGGCCCAACCAGTGACCAATCACCGCACACCACATGGCCCAACCAGTGACCAATCACCGCACACCACATGGCCCAACC
>JACYXH010000189.1:1120000-1147500 GCA_026745465.1 Lota lota
TGCGTCTACTGTTTGCTTGCGCTGATTTGTTTTTGGGCCCCGAGGGAGTGGGAAACTGTGTTGAAAATGAATTGTGGACGAGCCACCAAAGGCAACAGAATATGAATGTTGTTGTTGTTGTTGTACATATGCGTGATACTTCTAGCTGTGAGAATGTATGCCGGCCCACATTCCCCACTTCAAACGTACAAACAGGGATGGATGCCCCCATATACTACGTGAGCTTCAGATGTCTTGACCGTTTCCTTTGAAAGGAAGAACGCCAAAGACCTGCAAAGCGAACATTCATCCTCACGCCCATCCTGTTCTCAGTTCATCTCAGTGCGAGTCCTGCTGAAGAAGCATTGCTGTGGACCACGGCGTCTGCTACTCCCCACGTGCGCCCGTAAGCCCGTGGTTAAGACGCGCTGTCAGCACGATGGACGCACCCTGTGACCTAACCTGTACCGGTCACTCCACCAGGGCAGCGTGGGGGGGGGGGGGGGGGGGGGGGGGGGGGGGGGGGGGGGGGCACCACAGCGCGCATCATGTGTGGAACGTAATCAATAACGCCTCTTTGATTCTCATGGAGTGTGTCTCCGCTGGAACCCGCGGGTCCTGTATGCAGCAGGAGACCATGTTGAGTTACATGGAGGAGCAGCGCTCGTGGGCTTCCTTCTGCGTCTTTCCCGTAATCACTTGCTCAAAGGGTTCTGTGTGAAGCTCATCGCCGTTGCCCCCTATGGTGTCAATGCCGTCGGTGCAAATTCCACAATCTCGCACATGATGCCAAATGCAAAACAAACAATCTCTGTGTATCGATTCCAAGTGTGGCGCCGAAAGAACCACAGCGACAAATCCCCCTTGAGCTTCACGGCGTGAGCACGCGTACCGATTTACGATAATGATGATCGCTATACGTTGCCCCCCCCCCCCCCCCCCTCCTCCCCCATGATTTCCTCCAAATCCTGAGATTCAAACAAACTCTTTGCTACATGATGAGACAATGTAGCTCATATGAAGTCTTTGCTCTGGATACAAGTTACACTGCATAGGGGATATACAGACTACCAAATAGTCAAGTGTATGTGTATGTAAATGTATGTGCAAAAGCGAGTCACCGTGTTTACAAAATGCTGCTTCGGCGACAGTTTGCCACAACAAATACACAAATACGCCAATCATGGTCTTTGTGGGTAAACCCAAGGCTTAGAGGCTAGCGCCCCAATGGATGGCAGTGGTGAGCTCCAAATCTGAAGCTTAACATTTCCCTTCCAAGCTATTCTCTGAACAACTCATTAGACCTGTGGCTCATCTTTATTATCATTTTTGTTGTGCTTCCTTTGCTCCCCCCCCCCCCCCCCCCCCCCCCCCCCCCCCCCCCCCCCCCCCCCCCCCCCCCCCCCCCCCCCCCCCCCCCCCCCCCTCTTCTCAAACGGAGATTCTCTTATTGTGATTGACCTCTTGCGCGGTGGGCTTGCGTGTGACGGCATGTTCTCCTCCTTCTCCTCAACCAGGAGGCAAAAGCAAGCAGCAGCAGGGGAGGAGACGCCTCGTCGTCCAGCTCCCGGCCAACGGGGGGCAGGATTGTCCCGAGCTGCTCAGCCAGGAGAGGGAATGCGAGGGGCCGTCTGTCTGTCAAGGCTATCGGTAACACACCCAACACAACCACATCTTCTTCTTCCCATGCGCTTCTCAAAGGGCCGTTGTTTTTGCTAAAACAATAGGGCCTTTTCCCAGAGGCGTCGTCGCGGGACAACCACCCACAGGTGTTGCTCTTAACACTCCTTTAGGCACCCGAGCGTGGGCAGTAGACTACTAGTGAAGATCAGTCTACTGCGTGTGTCCAGTTACACACACGCACCGTGCAATGGCCCCTGTTTGCACAAGATAAATGTATCGATTCTAGAACCCACTTTAAATCTTAGGTTTTTAAATCTCAATCTAGTTTGGATCTAGATTGAGCGTGGCCTCCAGCGCTGGTTTTGACCGCAGTTGACATCTCATACAACTCGTCCCGCCTGTATAGACTGGGGGAATAATCTTCCCGCCTGTATAGATGGGGGGGGAATAATCCTCTCTATAATCAGCCTCACATCCGATTTGAAGAGATCTTCAGAATGCTTAAACAGGGCCACTTACTGTTGTGATGTTTGATGCATATTTGATGATTTGGTTCTGCAGAATAGTTAACCCTCTACAGTGCTTTGGTTTATCATGACACGCTTTTCTGTTACATGGCTAGGAGTTGCTCTGTAACACGTATTGTGATATTATATAAATACTACGTATGAAGCGCACAATTATGCATATATTTCTGCGGGGAATAGGTGGCCCTTGATACGCTGGCATCAACAACAACAACAGCAATTAACAGTTTGAAGTCCCGACGGACTCAGCAAAGGTGTTGCATTTGCCAGTTATTCCGTTCTCAATGAATCTAGGATATACAGATCCCAGACCAGATGTGTTGAATGAATACAGATAAACAGATCCCAGACCAGATGTGTTGAATGAATAGAGATCCCAGACCAGGTGTGTTGAATGAATACAGATACACAGATCCCAGACCAGGTGTGTTAAATGAATACAGATATACAGATCCCAGACCAGTTGTGCTGAATGAATACAGATCCCAGACCAGATGTGTTGAATGAATACAGATTCACAGATCCCAGACCAGATGTGTTGAATGAATACAGATACACAGATCCCAGACCAGGCGTGTTGAATGAATACAGATCCCAGACCAGGTGTGTTGAATGAATACAGATACACAGATCCCAGACCAGGTGTGTTGAATGAATACAGATCCTAGACCAGATGTGTTAAATGAATACAGATACACAGATCCCAGACCAGGTGTGTTGAATGAATACAGATTCACAGATCCCAGACCAGGTGTGTTGAATGAATACAGATCCCAGACCAGGTGTGTTGAATGAATACAGATCCCAGACCAGGTGTGTTGAATGAATACAGATCCCAGACCAGGTGTGTGTGTCTCATGCAGGTGGAAGACTCACAAGTGGCGGCGGTGCCAGCTGGTTCCCTGGGCGGTACGCCAGGACAGTCCAGGGGTACAGGAGGCCTGCGGGCCGGGCCTGCAGGCTAGAGGTAGGGGACACACACACACACACACACATACACACACACACACACACACACACACACATACACACACACACACACACACATACACACACACACACACACACACACACACACACACACTAAACACACCTGTGTGTGCACACACACACACACACACACTAAACACACCTGTGTGTGCACACACACACACAAAACACACTAAACACACCTGTGCGCGCACACACACACACACACACACACACACACTAAACACACTAAACACACTTGTATGCACACACACACAGACACACAGACCAAACCCATACACACACCACCAAGTGTCTGTGATATATGTTGTACACCTTCTCAAACAAGCGACTGCATTTCTCGACAGCAGCCAGACCCAGCCTTTTGTTCCGGGTTGGGCTTTGTCCTCTGAACAGAGCTTGCTAACTGACACATGGCCTGCAGGTGGATAATACGTTTACAGATTTTCTAATCACTTGATTTGTTGAGAGGCTTCGCCAGCATGAACATCTGGCGCCGAAGCACCTCAAAAGAAGATGAGCTCCAAAACAACGTCTCAGCCAAAGCAGTTGCTCTCTGTCAGCCGCGTTCTTCGTAAAAGGGCTTTTATCCAGCATGAACTGGCCCGTTCCCACTTCTACACCATCCACCCTTTTTCACAACAAGTCCTCCATCCTCTTTCGTCTTCGCTCGTAATGGAGACGGACGGTTCATGTCTTTAAGTGTTTTCCTTTCACTCACACACACACACACACACACCTATTAGGAGCCCTTATGCCCATTATCTGATCGCAATGATGAGATGGTGGTGGTGGTCTCGTCATTAGGCACCATTACCTGTAACAGAACACTCGCGCCTGGACGTACAGGAGTGAGAGTAAAGAGGCGCCAATCCAATACACTGCAGTTGGATTTCACAGGCTAACTCGATAGAGCCTCGAACGCATGAAGGCATGAGACTATATGCAGTCTGTAATCACTTTTATCACTCTTTGGGGTTTGGATTGAGCTCTAGAGTGAGTGGAGTTGTTGCTTCTGTGTGTGTGTGAGTGTGTGTGTGTGTGTGTGTGTGTGTGTGTGTGTGTGTGTGTGTGTGTGTGTGTGTGTGTGTGTGTCTGCAGTAAGCCTTGACATGATAGAGAAGATACATTTGATTTTCACTAGAATATAACTATCCACTTTCATCCATATACAACAAGTTGGTTGAAAACATGCAGGAGTATGCATAGAGTAATATGCATAGAACATGCATAGAGTAACATATATTTTACATAAAATATATCCAAACTGTATACAACTGTTTCTTTTGAGAGAGAGAGAGAGAGAGAGAGAGAGAGAGAGAGAGAGAGAGAGAGAGAGAGAGAGAGAGAGAGAGAGAGAGAGAGAGAGAGAGAGAGAGAGAGAGAGAGAGAGAGAGAGAGAGAGAGAGAGAGAGAGAGATAAGGTCTCTCTCTCAGCCATGCTTGAGCTGCTGGTCAGAGGTCTGTTGGAGCGGTAGAAACACCAGAGGAGTGTGTTTAGGTCTCTCACCATTCCACACGCTAAGACCATTAAGGTAATGAGATTGTGGGGAGATCTGGAAGCAGTCCTCGGGCATTTGCATGTCTTTCAGCATTAAATATAAATGAAATGAACTGGATTTACTGAACTGCATCAAAAGTGAGAAAAGGGAATAGTGTATGAAAAAAACGTTTATTTTAAATAAATGCTTTTATTTGTTTTTTGCGTGATACATGTTCTTATTAGAGAGAAAAAAACGACATTTGTTTATTGTTATTTAGTGCGATAAATGTCTTTATTAGAGAGAGAATAAAGAAAATACCATTTTCTTTCCCCCCTAGCCGTGTCATGTCGTAAACAAGATGGCGCACAAGCGGACATCGAGGAGTGTCTCAAGCTGGACAGCCCCATGCCGGATCTCACTCAGCCGTGCCAGAACCCCTGCCAGGAGGACTGCCAGCTGACCGCCTGGTCCAAGTTCTCCTCCTGCACCGCCGACTGCGTGGGGGTCCGCACACGGAAGAGGCTGCTAGTAGGTGGGTGAAGCCTTTTCCATCTTCTCAACTCTTCCCCCCCCCCCAGCGCGGGCGGGCGTGGTTGTGTGCTGTCGAAGTGGCGACACAAGGGGGCGAGGACACATCTCTACGTGGGCCGTGCTGATCTCGTTGCAGGGTCTCTGCCCTCCTCCTAGGTGGATGACTGACCGTCTTTGAGGGGCTTCCTCAGGCCGCCGGAATGGTCCGCACGCCAAGGAAGCTGCTAATGCTAATGCTAATGCTAATGCTGCTCTCTAACGCTCCTTCAGCCTCGGTTCAATCACCCTCATGTCCACGTAAAACCTTGTTCGGTTTCCCCGCCTTTCGTACACCACACGCTACGTTATTACTATAACCATCGTATACGTTGCGTGTGTGCGCGTTGTCAGCGTCATGTTATTACTACACAATCCAAGTCAGTCCCATTTAGGGAAGCGTCACACAAAACGTTGATGTTGGCTTTAGACTCTTTTCCCAGGGCTGTCGTAGGACAAACAAAGCCGTCAGTCATGAAACAAAGGATGCACCGGGTAGTACACTGAACCGGTCTACTACCCGGTACATGAAAAGAGCCGACCCCATCGTTCGTTCTACGAATGGACGCCTGTGCGAAGAGGGTGTGCGCGTGTCACTTTCCCTCAGTGTAAATTGCTCACGATAGCGCACGCCTGTAATTCGCGGGGAACGGCGCCGACTCCTTCTCTTCCGCAGGCAAGAGCAAAAAGCGGGAGCAGTGCAGAGTCAACCAGCTGTACCCGCTGACGGAGACCCAGTACTGCCCCTGCAACAAGTACAACGCCCAGCCCGTGGGCGACTGGTCCGACTGCATCCTGCCCGAGGGGGGCCGCGCCGAGGGCCAGCTGGGCATGAAGGTCCAGGGGGACATCAAGGAGTGCGGCCAGGGCTACCGCTACCAGGCCATGGTGTGCTACGACCAGGACGACCGGCTGGTGGAGACGTCGCGCTGCAACAGCCACGGTGAGCGGCGCCAGAACCGCACAGGAAGTATAATACAACGGGTCTAAGAGGGGCGGCGCCAGAACCGCACAGGAAGTAAATACAACGGGTCTAAGAGGGGCGGCGCCAGAACCGCACAGGAAGTAAATACAACGGGTCTAAGAGGGGCGGCGCCAGAACCGCACAGGAAGTAAATACAACGGGTCTAAGAGGGGCGGCGCCAGAACCGCACAGGAAGTAAATACAACGGGTCTAAGAGGGGCGGCGCCAGAACCGCACAGGAAGTAAATACAACGGGTCTAAGAGGGGCGGCGCCAGAACCGCACAGGAAGTAAATACAACGGGTCTAAGAGGGGCGGCGCCAGAACCGCACAGGAAGTAAATACAACGGGTCTAAGAGGGGCGGCGCCAGAACCGCACAGGAAGTAAATACAACGGGTCTAGGACGATTAGGAGAATCAGGCGAAAAGGGGCGGCGCCAGAACCGCACAGGAAGTAAATACAACGGGTCTAAGACGATCAGGAGAGTCAGGCGAAGAGGGCCGCATTGTTTTATTCCTAATTGTATTCGTCACAAAAAGGGATAAAAGCATTGAGAAAATAACAATGGCTGACTTATCGTACAGAAATAGAGCACATTGCTAGGAATTCTTGAAGAAACAATACAAAGAACATATCCATTTAAATATAATAAAACGATTTTATTTCATTTGTTTCAGCGGAAAATACTTAATCATAATGCTTTGCAAAGATATCCCTGTGGGGGGGGCTCTGCAATGTGCTTTGTTGACGAGAGGAAAGGGAATTCAGCAAACACACCAAGCATCATTATCTCTGTCCCACTTTGAGACAACAGCACTTGGGAGTAGAGTAGGCGCCATGTGTTGTGGTTTTGAAGGCGCCTTAGTCCTCGTAGCTTCATCCCTAGCCATGGGGGGGGGTCGACGCTAACGCCACTAAACGGCCATAACTGGAAGATGTAGGTATGTGTGTTCTCTCTCCCTCTCTCTAATACTGTCTGCTGTCAAGCTCTTCCTGGTAATCACGGACCTCTTTGTCATTAAACATCTTCAAATTAACAAAAAGAATAGAGGCGTCGCTTTGGTTTCAGCTTAAGAGTTGTGCGAGCTGCGAGCATTTAGCTGGAATAGTTTTTGAGGTATGCTTCTAGAGAATGGTGCATTGTCACACTATGTCTCCATGAGTACATTTTCAGCTTGATGGCGATTTTCTGTAGGGACAATTCACTGGTTTCCAGACATATCCCGACTGAAAACGATGCCCATGTAATTAGTGTGATTACAATAACTACAAATGGAAGACATGTTACCCATATTGTCAGAGCAATATAAAATAGTTTCCCTTTCTCTCAACTGACAGTAACAGTAGGTGTACAAGGTATAGATGCACCTGAAAAACTAAAGAACAAAACAAACATGGGTGTTTCTTTCTGGTGCCTGAGGGGTTTTCTGAATAACAATTAGGAACCTTTTTTGTATTGTTTCTACAAAATCCACTATTGTGTTCAAAATCCCACAGTGTGTGACAGTGCTCAATGTGTGTTTCTGGTTGAAGATAAACCATTCCTCATGAATTAATAGTAAAGATTTCAAGTTTGCTGATCTTGCTATCACCTTTTCATTTATTTAATTTTTACAGATGAATGATTACTTCAGAGACGCTTTGAATACAACAGAATAGAATAGACGCACATCAAACACATTTGCCATTACTTTACCGACCACACCGCTGTTACTTTTGGTGTGAGGCTGATTCCAGACCAGCACCGTGAGGCGAAACCCCGGGGGTCGGCTCCCAAGGTTCGAGGCTGGTTTTGCGAGGCATCCAGAAGTGATTGTTAGGAGTTGCTTCTGTTGCAGGCTACATCGAGGAGGCCTGCATCATCCCCTGCCCGTCCGACTGCAAGCTCAGCGAGTGGTCCAACTGGTCCCGCTGCAGCAAGTCCTGCGGCAGCGGGGTCAAAGTTCGCTCCAAGTGGCTAAGGGAGAAGCCTTATAACGGGGGACGGCCATGCCCCAAACTGGATCACGTAAACCAGGTCAGTGGAGATGACCCCCCCCCCCCCCCCCCCCCCCAACCCCCGCGGGCACACGCACCTAATACAGCTTTCCATGGAAATAGAATCAAGACTTTACTGCTGTGGGCTTTCTGTATTTATTTTTGCAAGGTAAGGCATTTTTGCTGTAGTGCAGTTTCATGTGGAGATCAAAGATGTGTGTGTGTGTGTGTGTGGGGGGGGGGGGGGGGGGGGGGTTGACCTTGCCAGACAAATCCTATCTCTCTCCCTCTGGTGTATTTCTATCAGCTAGATCTGATCATTCAGTTTCTGATTAACTATGGAACCCAAAAATTGTAAAATAATTGTATTTCTCTCTGTGATTCCTTTTCCTTTTTTTCTTAATCCTTTGATTGGCTCCCAATCTACAGGCTCAGGTGAGTACTTTCTTCAGTCAATTGATCAAAAAAGAAAATCTTCCAATTATAACACAAACCCCATAGCTTGCTGTCTGTGGACGGTGCAGTCACCCAGAGCGCTGTGTGTGTGCTCCACGCCAGGTCTATGAGGTGGTGCCCTGTCTGAGTGACTGTGGGCAGTACGTGTGGCTGGCAGAGCCCTGGAGCGTCTGGAAGGTCAGCAACGTGGACCTGAAGGAGAACTGTGGCGAAGGTGTGCAAACAAGAAAAGTCAGGTGAGTCCTGTTTGCGACTTTGGTATACTATACCAAAGTACGCTTGGTTGTCGGTGACGGCGGAGTTGCTCGCCACCTTCTGCTACAGGTGACGTTCAAACAGCCCGAAGAAGTCAGCTTGCGAGATGTTCCTGGAAGAGGGGTCTTGAGATGGTTCCTGAGGATGCATCTGGTTGGGTTAGACGTTAACCGTGCCATGACAACGAAGTCGAATCCAAAACGTTGTCTTCATCTTAATCCTACCAAGTATTATGTCCCAGTTAACACTAGACATTGAAACAGGGGGGGTCTTCTGTGTGTGTTAACGCTAGACATTGAAACGGGGGGGTCTTATATGTGTGTTTAACACTAGACATTGAAACAGGGGGGGTCTTATATGTGTGTTTAACACTAGACATTGAAACAGGGGGGGTCTTATATGTGTGTTAACACTAGACATTGAAACAGGGGGGGTCTTCTGTGTGTTAACACTAGACATTGAAACAGGGGGGGTCTTCAATGTGTTAACACTAGACATTGAAACAGGGGGGGTCTTCTGTGTGTTAACACTAGACATTGAAACAGGGGGGGTCTTCTATGTGTTTAACACTAGTCATTGAAACAGGGGGGGTCTTCTGTGTGTGTTAACACTAGACATTGAAACAGGGGGGTTCTTCTATGTGTTAACACTAGACATTGAAACAGGGGGGGGTCTTCTGTGTGTGTTAACACTAGACATTGAAACGGGGGGGGGGGGGGGGGTCTTCTGTGTGTGTTAACACTAGACATTGAAACAGGGGGGGTCTTCTATGTGTGTTTAACACTAGACATTAAAACAGGGGGGGGTCTTCTGTGTGTGTTAACACTAGACATTGAAACAAGGGGGGTCTTCTGTGTGTGTTAACACTAGACATTGAAACAGGGGGGGTCTTCTGTGTGTCTCCAACAGGTGTATGCTGAACACCATCGACGGGCCGTCCGACCAGGTGGAGGACTACCTGTGTGACCCAGAGGAGATGTCCCTGGGGGCCCGAGACAGCCGCCTGCCCTGCCCCGAAGACTGTGTCCTGTCAGACTGGGGCCGCTGGAGCTCCTGCCCACTGGTACATTCACTGGCTCACTGGTGTCCCAGTAGGACTGGAGCTCCTGCCCACTGGTACATTCACTGGCTCACTGGTGTCCCAGTAGACTGAAGCTCCTGCCCACTGGTACATTCACTGGCTCACCGGTGTCCCAGTAGACTGGAGCTACTGCCCACTGGTACATTCACTGGCTCACCGGTGTCCCAGTAGACTGGAGCTCCTGCCCACTGGTACATTACAGAACCGTAACGATGGCTCTGCTCCTCGATGGTCCAGGGCCCGGGCAGTAGGGGACTAGGGAAGTCTTCTCCCCAGGTCCTGGTACATCGAAGGAGCAGCCTGTTCTCCAGAGGAAGGGCTTGTAGTTGAAAGGCAGTGAGCTGTGTACGGCTCTTTGAATCAGTCCGTGCATGGCAGTTGGGAGCTGTCTGGGAGTGCGTTTGTGAGCATCTAATCATTGTAAAAGAATTGCATCGAAACAGACAAAGCTCCCACCAATATGGGAATGTTATTTTATCCTCCCGCCGATTTTATGAGACTCTGGCCTTTCTAACAGGGCTGTGTTTTTTTTTAAACCTTACACCCTCAGGGTTGAACTGAACCTTAACTCTGAACTCAACTCAACTCAACCCTCAGGGCCCTGAGATCACACAAAGGAAGTAGACTGATTGAGCAGTCAAAACTGTTCAACTCTGGAGCCCTGTGGTTTAAGCAGCCCACCCGAATGCAAATATAACAGAAAAGGAAATTTTAATCGAAGCTTCAAGGCTAATTAAAAAAGGCTGCTGTTAACGAACAGTAGAAGGAACATGCTGTATCCAATAGCGATTGATCATGGATACTCAGCATAGGCATAGAATCAGCGGAGACCACTCAGTAGAGACCACTATGCTTCATACCAGATTTATGACAACATGCAGCAATGGAAGGCTTGAATGAAATATTAATGTTTTAAACTGCACAACAGCGGATATTGTACCAAAGCTTCCAGTGAGGCTTCGAATGTGCGAAACAGGGTGGGAACATGTGGAGCACACACTTCCTCCTGTGACTCCCAGAGGGCTCGGCCACTTCTCCGCAGGGAGCAGCAATTAACCACAGATATGGAATAAGTCCCTTATGAACTGGAGATGGCGCTGAATATATTAGGCGGGTTTATCTCACTCATCTCATGGGAAAGCAGCCAAGGAAATGACCAAATAAGGGTGTGGGATTAATTCAGTGGCGTGGTAAGGGCTGAGCCGAAAGGGGGAAGAGGAAGATCTATTTTTGGTGAGTGTTTTTATTTTTTTTGTATCGTTCCTTAATGCGATACCAGGTTTGTACGTACAGAGTTTTGGAGAGACTCTCCCTCTTTGGCGATGGAAGCCAAAGAATGAACCCTGACCCCTAAACACCTCCACCCCAACCAGAGTGAATCCAAGCGGGAAAAAACAACAACAACAACAACAACAACAACCTCAAAACGCTCTTCTTCTGTGTGCTTAGCCGTGCAGCGGGAATCGAACGCGCGAGCGGAGCGCCCGCCCTCTCCGCCGGCCCGGCCAGGACAGGGTGTGTCCGGAGGCGCGAGAGACGGAGCCCTGCAGATACAACTCCAACTGCTTCCACTACTCCTACAACATCACCGGTGGGTGCAGCGCCAGGGGGGGGGCTGGGACCTTAACCGCTGAGCGCCACGACCAGACCGTGCACGCTCAGCGTTTCTCTAGCTCCTTATTTGTTATTTGAAGACGCATTTCACGTGTAAAAAAAAAAAAGTAGTATATTTTTCAAGAGTGACCTGGCCGAGAAAAGAGCAACAAATTCAAAAGGTCCAAACAGATCCAAGTTACAGAGAGGACAACACGAGAAGGGCGCTAAACGCTAGACGCTCCCTTTGGTATGAATCCCAATCAGCAATGAATGAGAAGTGTATGGTATGGTGAATGTCAAACGGACATTTGTGAGCCTTTTGGAAAGCAGGATGTGGGCAGCAGCGGGTCTTTAAAGCATCAAGCGTCTGTCTGATCAGCGTCTTCACTTCCTTGACTTGTGGTTTGAGTTATTGATAGAGGCTTGACCTGTGTAGGTCCCTGGATTGTTTCAGTCCGTTGTTTTGTGTTGATGCTGGTTGGACACACTAACATTGTGTGGACTTGATTTCCATGTGCAACAAATATACCTACATTTGCATAAAGCTGGCATATGTTGTCCACTCCCATGTTGATAAGAGTATTAAAAACTAGAAAAATGCCCTTTAAGGTACACTTTTGAACAGATAGAAACATGTGTGATTCATTTGCGATGAATCGCGATTAACTATGGTCAATCATGCGATTAATCGTGATTAAATATTTCTATCACTTGACAGCCCTAGTAAAAAAGACAAGTGCAATGCAATGATGCAAAGTCCTGTTTAAGGATCTTTCAAATCTTAACAAATTGTCCTTAAGCAGTCAATAAAAGCCAGGCAGTTTTCTGATCATTCTGAACTGCTGAGTTAATCAAACATCTTTACTACCTAATACTTCCATTCTTTTGGTAAAGCTTTCTTCCCTAACTCTCCGTCTTGACGCGGGGAACAGTCATTCAAGGCTGTGCTGGGAGTGCAGAGACGCTAGTTGACAGCCTCGACCACTAGCCGGTTCGCGTTGGTCATGGTAGTCTAGCTGTCGCTAGAGATCAAGGGAGCCCCATTTGATGTGTCTGAGCAGTCCATTTAAAGTGGCAGTAACATTGGTTCAGGGAGAGGTCACATGGCTAGATTTAGCTTCCTGTGGCGGTCGTTGTGTAGCTGAGGTTTGTGCGTTTGGTCCTGCAGACTGGAGCACCTGTCAGCTGAGCGAGCGTGCCGTGTGCGGCGTGGGCGTCAAGACGCGCATGCTGGACTGCGTCCGGAGCGACGGCAAATCGGTGGACCTCAAGCTCTGTAAAGAGGTGGGTGCAGACGGTGCAGTCATGGAGCTGATGCCCCAGGCCAGCGGGAACCAGGGGGAACCAGGAGGAACCAGGAGAAACCAGGAGGAACCAGGAGGAACCAAGAGGACACACGGATTATTTTTCTGTCAGCCTTAACTAGTGTCATTTGTTGTGAGAAATGTATATGTTTGTATATATGTACATATACTGTATTTGTGTGTCCCTGTGGTAACCCTCAACACAATATGGCTGTGATGTTGTGTTCTTCATAATACATTTTTTATGTATCCTGTATTATTGGCTGTCACATGGTCAAAACATATGCGAGAGTGATGATGTTTTTGTACATACCTTTTTTCATACCTCCACCAGCAAGTACAACTTTTTCAAAAGTTTCTCTCCATCTCTCTCTCTCTCTCTCTCTCTCTCTCTCTCTCTCTCTCTCTCTCTCTCTCTCTCTCTCCTTTAGTTGGGCCTGGAGAGGAAGTGGCAGATGAACGCTTCCTGTGTCGTGGAATGCCCCGTCAACTGCCAGCTCTCTGATTGGTCCCTGTGGTCTGAGTGCAGCCACTCCTGCGGTCTTGCAGGTATGTCTTTAGAATCATTCCAGTTCCTTATGTAAGGGTGTGTTTGGATTCCATTGATGCTGAGTCTGACAGACAGACAGACAGACAGACAGACAAGAAGCCCCTGGACAAACAAAGTCTGTATCACTTGATGTTGAACACAATAGACATGGACATCTGCAAATGTTCAATAGGGAAATTCAGATCACGGCATTCTCCACGACAGTGTGTACAACACTGTCGTGACTCATTAGTCATTTCCCCCTCAACCCCCCCCCCCCCCCCCCTTCTCTTACGGTAGCTTCTTTTTATATACTGCTTTCTATATCATGAGTGTGTGATGGTAAAGCAGTAGGAACTCTGCTTAAGGCCAAAGCAGAAAACTAATAACAAATATGGCTCTTGAAACCATTAAGAGGTTTTTTTATGATGTGAAAAAGGACTGCACGAGAGGCCCATTTACCATTCGAGAAGGGGGAGAGGGGGTGGAGGGATAAGGATATCCTCTCGTGTAATTCCATAGGCTCAGACCCATTGATTGGCGGTCCATTACAGCCGTGGGCTCTGGGCCTAGGGGAGTACTGTGTGTTTCTCAGAGAGAGAGAGAGAGAGAGAGAGAGAGAGAGAGAGAGAGAGGAGAGAGAGAGAGAGAGAGAGAGAGAGAGAGAGAGAGAGAGAGAGAGAGAGAGAGAGAGAGAGAGAGAGAGAGAGAGAGAGAGAGAGAGAGAGAGAGAGAGAGAGAGAGAGAGAGAGAGAGAGAGAGAGAGAGAGAGAGAGAGAGAGAGAGAGAGGCCAGATACCACCGTGTTCACCATTTGGACTGAACCTTAATCTGTTCCCCGGGGGTGAGGGAACAGCAGGTAGAAGCATAGGAAGAAAGAGAGGAGAGAGAGAGCCCCAACATCCCTCCTCTTTCTTTCTTTTCCACACCAACCTGTCATTTTCTTTCCTTTCTGTTCTACAACCAAGGAATGTGAATGAGCAGGATTCATCGTTTTTCTTTTTACTGTTACTTAAAAAATGTTTTACATGTGAAACGCACCAACCTTGAAGCGATGGGGGATAAAAACACAGGGTGCGGCATGCAGCTATTTTCCTCCAGGCTAGTCCAAGTTGTATGCTGATATATTACTGTGGCAGGGTGTTGGTGTATGTGTGTGTGTGTGTGTTCTGCAGCCAAATTTTGCTGGCTGACAGCTGGCAAAAGGCTCCCCTTTACCCATAATCCTCCAGCAGTTGTCGCCTGCTGCTCTTAACATCCCAACCGGCCGTGTACCAGCCCCCCTGGCCAAGAGTGCTACGGCAACGAATCCCATGGTTACCATGGACACCTTTTGGCACTCGCATCTTCAGCACCGACAAAACGCACAGTACAGTACAGCTCAGAGCTCTGGGCTCTGTGTCTGAGGTGTGAAAGATCCAGAGGCTAAATCGAACCCCCCGATGGAAAGTGTGTGAAGACTTCTGCTCACTTCTGCCGGTTTCAAGTTTGAGGTCCGGCGGTTGATCAGAGAGCGTATACGCATTTAGTGTTTTCACAAAGCAAAAGCACAAAGCCACAGGAGTTGTGTTGCGCTGCTCAACCGATAAGAAGCAGAGCAAAACACATTCTGTTTGGACTCAAATCAAGTAAATGAAAGCGACGACGACTGAAAACTCATGCGGTGAAAAAAAACTAAACAGCAGCAGACATGAAGTAGAACACGCTCCAGGCGGTGTCTTGGTTGAACCTGAGTGCTGTGCCCATTTATCTCTGCAAGGATTCTGTTCAACTAACATGAGGATACACAGAACTCACCCCAATATTGCCATACGCTGACAAAAGACAAGAGTCCTGACAGAGACCTAGCCCTCCGTTGGGTATAGTGCCCTGTCGACCAACAACAGCACCACATAATGAGGAACATGAAGCATGGCAAACGACATCATCAACACGCAACACGAGGGGCAGCAGACCAGACGAGCTGGGGGGGGGGGGGGGGTTAATTATCCCTCTGAGAAGGCCTGATGTTCTGGAGCATTGGATCAAGGGTCAGCAGATAATTTGGCGCCCTGTGAATGAGTGGAGTGGGGGGACCTCAGTTGTCTCAGTTCAGCGTTAATCCCCTGTGCTCTACACACAGATTCATGTCTCTCGTCATGGGAGACGTGGACTCCAAAAGGACACCTTCTGGGGCTCCCAGCAGTTCTGTTGGGAGACGTTATTTGGGCTTTTTTGACCGAGGTGAACTGGATTTGTAGTCATTTGTGGATCATAGCATGTGAGTGGTTTGCGGTGCTGAAATGCCGTTCTGTATTCATCTATGTCAGCTCAGTGGTAGGAGGAGACGAAAGAAGGATGCGCTCCCACTACTAGAATCTGCGAACATCCTACACTGCTATGTCATCGGAATTATGCAAATATTCAAATCACCCCCACATCCAGTACTTCAAAACATGAAGCCAGGAGTCATTCCCGGTGGGAGGACCCAGTGGGCTTCTCCCTGCTTTGAATAAAAGAACAAGGTGGAGGAATTGAGGTCAGGCAGGCGGGATCTGCTCTACTTCTGGCAGTTGAATCTGAGTGCAGTCTGCCACTGCAGCAACACACCTGGAAGCTTCCTAGTCAGTGAACCATGTGCAGTGTGTACCTAGTCAGTGAACCATGTGCAGTGTGTACCTAGTCAGTGAGCCATGTGCAGTGTGTACCTAGTCAGTGAGCCATGTGCAGTGTGTACCTAGTCAGTGAACCATGTGCAGTGTGAACCTAGTTAGTGAACCATGTGCAGTGTGAACCATGTGCAGTGTGTACCTAGTCAGTGAACCATGTGCAGTGTGTACCTAGTCAGTGAACCATGTGCAGTGTGAACCATGTGCAGTGTGTACCTAGTCAGTGAACCATGTGCAGTGTGAACCTAGTTAGTGAACCATGTGCAGTGTGAACCATGTGCAGTGTGTACCTAGTCAGTGAACCATGTGCAGTGTGAACCTAGTTAGTGAACCATGTGCAGTGTGAACCATGTGCAGTGTGTACCTAGTCAGTGAACCATGTACAGTGTGTACCTAGTCAGTGAGCCGTGTGCAGTGTGAACCATGTGCAGTGTGTACCTAGTCAGTGAACAATGTGCAGTGTGTACCTAGTTAGTGAACCATGTGCAGTGTGTACCTAGTCAGTGAGCCATGTGCAGTGTGTGCCTAGTTAGTGAACCATGTGCAGTGTGTACCTACTCAGTGAACCATGTGCGGTGTGTACCTAGTCAGTGAGCCATGTGCAGTGTGTACCTAGTCAGTGAACCATGTGCAGTGTGAACCATGTGCAGTGTGTACCTAGTCAGTGAACCATGTGCAGTGTGTACCTAGTCAGTGAGCCATGTGCAGTGTGTACCTAGTTAGTGAACCATGTGCAGTGTGAAACATGTGCAGTGTGTACCTAGTCAGTGAGCCATGTGCAGTGTGTACCTAGTCAGTGAACCATGTGCAGTGTGAACCATGTGCAGTGTGTACCTAGTTAGTGAACCATGTGCAGTGTGAACCTAGTTAGTGAACCATGTGCAGTGTGGACCATGTGCAGTGTGTACCTAGTTAGTGAACCATGTGCAGTGTGAACCTAGTTAGTGAACCATGTGCAGTGTGGACCTAGTTAGTGAACCATGTGCAGTGTGAACCATGTGCAGTGTGTATCTAGTCAGTGAACCATGTACAGTGTGTACCTAGTCAGTGAACAATGTGCAGTGTGTACCTAGTTAGTGAACCATGTCCAGTGTGTACCTAGTTAGTGAACCATGTGCAGTGTGGACCTAGTCAGTGAGCCATGTGCAGTGTGTACCTATTAAGTGAACCATGTGCAGTGTGAACCATGTGCAGTGTGTACCTAGTCAGTGAACCATGTGCAGTGTGAACCATGTGCAGTGTGTACCTAGTTAGTGAACCATGTGCAGTGTGAACCTAGTTAGTGAACCATGTGCAGTGTGGACCATGTGCGGTGTGTACCTAGTCAGTGAGCCATGTGCAGTGTGTACCTAGTCAGTGAACCATGTGCAGTGTGTACCTAGTTAGTGAACCATGTGCAGTGTGGACCTAGTTAGTGAACCATGTGCAGTGTGTACCTAGTTAGTGAACCATGTGCAGTGTGGACCTAGTTAGTGAACCATGTGCAGTGTGGACCTAGTTAGTGAAGAGGTGTCTCATTAAGTGTTGTGTTGGTCCTGAAATGTAACATGTAATGTGAAGAGATGTCTCATTAAGTGGTTGTGTGTCGGTCCTGCAGGCAAGCTGTGGCGTCGGCGTACCGTGATGCAGGCCCCCCAGGGGGACGGCCGGCCGTGCCCCCCCCAGATGGAGCAGTGGAAGCCCTGTCCCGTCAAGCCCTGCTACCGCTGGCGCTACTCCCCCTGGTCCCAGTGCAGCTCAGAGGTCAGGCCCCCGCATGGCTGCTCTGCTCCGTCTCTGGCTCTCTCTCTTCTGGGTCTTTGGTTTTGTGTTTCTTCTGTCGTTTCTGCCATTGTGTTCTTTCCTTTTTTCTTTCTTTCTTTCTCTTTCTCTTTCTCCCTCTTTCATTCTTTCTCCTCCTTCGTTCGGTCTTTCTTTTTTCCTTTGATTCATTTCGTTCTTTTTTTTTTCTGTCTTCCTCTCCTTCTTCTGTTCCTTTTGTTCTTTCAGTCTTTCCCTGTTGAAGATGTTGTTTACGAACCCAGAACCTGAAGATGAAAGCCTTTTCACCTCTCTCTCTCTCACTCTCGCTCTCTCCATCTCCATCTCCATCTCTCTCCTTCTCTCTCTCTCTCTCTCTCTCTGTCTCTGTCTCTCTCTCTCATTGTCTCTGTCTCTGTCTCTGTCTCTCTCTCTCTCTCTCTCTCTCTCTCTCTCTCTGCTCTCGCTCTCTCCATCTCCATCTTTCTCTCTGTCTCTCTCTCTCTGTCTCTCTCTCCTTCTCTGTCTGTCTGTCTGTCTGTCTGTCTGTCTGTCTGTCTGTCTGTCTTCTGTCTGTCTCTCTCTCTCTCTCTCTCTCTCTCTCTCTCTCTCTCTCTCTCTCTCTCTCTCTCTCTCTCTCTCTCTCTCTCTCTCTCTCTCTCTCTCTCTCTCTCTCTAGCTTAGACTTTTCACCCAAAACCTTCCTTCCTTGCCTGGGGTGGACCTTTAGCCACAATGTGCTCTGGACTATTTCTGCAGTCTTCCTAACCTTTAAGGCAGCAGGTCCAGCGTTGTAGTAACTGTTTCAAAGGTAAAAAGCGTGCAGAGCCAGTGAACCCACTGTTTCAGCTGGAATTCGAACATTGAAAAAAATGTGTTTTGGGTTGATGGTTCTAGGAACCATGTTATCCCCATGGTTACGACCCACGGCCACTTTGTGATACCTTTTTAGTACCGTCGTTGTGTATGAGAGTTACAATGAGCGATGTTGTATATGAAATGCGCCACACGACGTAGCGATATACTATGTGTGTCCGGGAAGCCTAACCCTCGGACGCGGGTATTAAATACATCGCTGCTCATCCACACACACCGTAGCGATATACTATAAGTGTCTGAAAAGCTCATCTTTCGCCGGGGGCCCCTTGGTCGTGACGTCAGACTGCCTCGGGAAAGGTGGTCTGACGTCACGAAAAGAACGCCACCTGCGTTCAGCAGAGGAGAACGATCACGAGGTGTTTTGGGGAGAATGGCAAAAAATTAGGATTTTACCCCTTTTTTCTTATTTCAGTAACAGTGACAAAATGGCATAGATAACTACGTTGACAATCATATAAGATCGTTATATGAACAAACATATTACCATGTAAAAAAAAAAGTTTTTTCGTTCACTGGCTCTTTAAAGGTGTTAAGTTGTTTAGTTGTTGTTCATATTCAGATCAGAATCAGAGTTGCTTTTATTACATCTTAACGTGCAAGTACGCAAGAGTAAAATTCTTAGGCTTGGCTCCTCAACAGTCACATTAGCAGCATCAATACAATGGCAAGCGCACATTCTCCCGGTCAACGAGCAAGCATCACTACAAGGTCAGATTCTCTGAATCCGTCAGCCATTGTTTGCACACACATGGGCAACCCGTGTTTGATCCAGGCAGAGCCGGATCCCACCAGAACACAGCCCTTCGATCCTGCAAGCCCCGCCGACCAGACTGTTCGCTGAAGAGCGGCGCTCAACGAGCCGGCGCTCATCCCCGGGGGGCCTCATGTGGCCCCCCCCAGTCCGGGGTCCCTCTGATCCGGCAGGCTGCTGACCAGCTCGTCGGTCCTTCTCCCCAGGGGGCGCGCTGCGGGGACGGCCTGCGCATCCGGAACGTGACGTGCTTCGTGTCGGACGGGTCGGGCCGGGAGGCGGGCAGCCCCGTGGACAGGGGGCATTGCGTATACCTGGGGCAAGCGAGGAGGGGACAGGCGTGGTGGTGGGGAGGAGGGCTGCACGTGACAGGCTGGTGGTCCTGGAGGAGGGCTGCAAGGCGTGACCGGGGACCTGCTGGTGTCCTGGAGGAGGGCTGCACCGTGCCCTGTCCAGGTGAGGACGTCATGCTGCCCCTCTGGGACCAGCATCACCCGCTGCCCCCCTGGGACCAGCATCATGCTGCCCCTCTGGGACCAGCATCATGCTGCCCCTCTAGGACCAGCACCATGCTGCCCCTCTGGGACCAGCACCATGCTGCCCCTCTGGGACCAGCATCACCCGCTGCCCCCCTGGGACCAGCACCATGCTGCCCCTCTGGGACCAGCACCATGCTGCCCCTCTAGGACCAGCATCAAGCTGCCCCTCTGGGACCAGCATCATGCTGCCCCTCTAGGACCAGCATTATGCTGCCCCTCTGGGACCAGCATCACCATGCTGCCCCTCTGGGACCAGCACCATGCTGCCCCTCTGGGACCAGCATCATGCTGCCCCTCTAGGACCAGCATCATGCTGCCCCTCTGGGACCAGCATCACCATGCTGCCCCTCTGGGACCAGCATCATGCTGCCCCTCTGGGACCAGCATCACCATGCTGCCCCCCTGGGACCAGCATCATGCTGCCCCTCTGGGACCAGCATCATGCTGCCCCTCTAGGACCAGCATCATGCTGCCCCTCTGGGACCAGCATCATGCTGCCCCTCTAGGACCAGCATCATGCTGCCCCTCTGGGACCAGCATCATGCTGCCCCTCTGGGACCAGCATCATGCTGCCCCTCTGGGACCAGCACCAGTCATGATCAACAATGTATTGTTGTCTTGAGGAAGACCGTGGTCCAGTCATGATCAATGTATTGTTGTCTTGAGGAAGACCTTGGTCCAGTCATGATCAACAATGTATTGTTATCTTGAGGAAGACCGTGGTCCAGTCATGATCAACAATGTATTGTTGTCTTGAGGAAGACCGTGGTCCAGTCATGATCAATGTATTGTTGTCTTGAGGAAGACCGTTGTCCAGGCGTGTGGGTGTTATTTGCAAGTGTGGGTGTTATTTGCAGGTGGGGGTGGTATTTGCAGGTGTGGTTGTTATTTGCAGGTGGGGGTGGTATTTGCAGGTGTGGTTGTTATTTGCAGGTGGGGGTGGTATTTGCAGGTGTGGTTGTTATTTGCAGGTGGGGGTGGTATTTGCAGGTGGTATATTTCATTTCTTGGGGTATATTCAAATCAAACTACCCACAAAGCCGAAGTGAAGAAGATGATCTTAAACATCAGAATATAATATTTCTGGTATGTAAACGTATACTTTATAAACTTTTATTTGCGATGGATCAACATGATAATATCTTATTTTAAGTGTGATCTATCTGAAGTAGTCAGGGAGACTAGGAGGTCCATGAAGTGTCCTGAGTCAAACAACAAATTTAGCAAAATGCCAACATCCGTATTTCCTTTGGACAAATGAAATTACTAATATGACTCATATTGCAGATAAACTTCATACAAGCCTTGGAATTCATTTAATTTTTGATAGCTGTACTTGGAACCATCTTTGAGACTGGGTATATTAATTATTATTGAATAAAGGTTTTGAAACATGAGCCATGGTATTACAAAACCATCATGCTGCCATTTTCTTAATATTGGAATATTTACTCTTTGCTGAGAGTCAGGCATCCAGGCAGATGTTTTATAATGAAAACGGATCCTGGATTTTGTGGGAAAACATTTGATGAATTTCGCTTTAATTTCAGAGTTTGTATTCTGACCTTTGTCTCACCACTTCTAAGGCAGTCGGCGTCAGCGATGGCATTTGAACGGATGTACAAGAGATAAATGCAATAACCCTTTATTACCACGCAGAAAGACCTCTGGGGTTTTGCTTTGATAAAAGAGATCAGCTTGCAAATATGTATTCTACCTGCACCCCCCCCCCCCCCCCCCCGCCCCCACAGCTATAAGGAACTCCCCACCCTGTATCTACAAGTCAAGCCCTTAGAGGTTGCTTATGGGAAAACAAACATAGTGCAGCTTTAAACTTTATTTAGTTTGCAATTTTGTCACCCAAAGGTCAGGGGTTAGCTGTTTTTTGACCTAGCATATAACAGATATTGAACACTTGTCTGTGTGTGTGTGTGTGTGTGTGTGTGCGCGTGTGTGTATGTGTGCGCGCGCGTGTGTGCGTGCGTGTGTGTGTGTATATATACATGTGCGTGTGTGTGTGTGTGTGTGTGTGTGTGTGTGCGCGCGTGTGTGTATGTGTGTGCATGCATGTGCGCGTGCGTGTATGTGTGTACGTGTGTGTGTGTGTATGTGTGTGTGTGCCTATGTGTGTGTGTGCTAGGGGAGTGCTACCTGACTGACTGGACGGCCTGGAGCCCCTGCCAGCTGAACTGCATCGCGGGGGCCGACCTAGGCCTGGGCGCGGTGCAGGTGCGCTCCCGGGCCGTGGTGGCCCAGGAGCCGGAGAACCTGCTGGCCTGTCCCGAGCAGGAGTGGGAGGCCCGCCCCTGCACAGGTGGGTCCTCCAGTACCAGGTCCCTGGGCGACGGAGGCCTTATAGGACATTATTACCTCGTCCAAAAGTGTCTTCTGTCAGTCTTTCCTTTCTTACTTTCTGTCTTTTTGTATTTCACTATTTCTTTCCCTCTTTGTTTATCTTTCTTTCTTATTTTTAAATATATATATATTCCTATAATAGAATGATATTCATATTATTTAAATATACTGTATTTTGTTGACTGGATGAATGCATGTCTTGAGGCTGAGAGTCTGCTGAAGATATTCATGATGTAGCCCTCTTGTTTACTCTTGGCTAGCTTGCCAAATGTTGAGGAAGATTTACTACAAGGTGTGGTTGCCAAGTCCTTTGTTCCAAACAGACCACAGAGCCAAGACGCAATGTTCAACCATTTGTTTTCCGGCTCAACAACCAACCCCATCCTGCTGCATGGTTTACTCTCTCTTTAATTCCTCACGTACAACAGTATCACAAAACACATGACAAGGGACCCTCCTATCAATCGCCTTCCAACCGTCACCTTTTATACAATACAAAAAGGTGCCAGTGTTTTCTATTGGCTTACCGTTATTAGAAAAGACCAATCACAAACCGCCTACAACCTCTAGCTATAACAACATGCGGGATGTGATACCTCGGCAGATCGGCACACAGACCAGTAGGTCTGTGGAGGATCTATTGTTTGACTGTTAAATGAAAGAAAGCCATGCAATGCTAATCCCAACCCCCCCCCCCCCCCGCCCCTCCCAATTGCTTCCTGATCAACTCCTCATGAACAGCAGGGGGCTGGAGACAGAGGTCTGGCATGGAGGGGGACGAGAACAGGATGACTGTGTTATAAATGAGTATTTCGTCCACTCCCATCCCTAGCGTCGGCCCAGTGTGGACGTCCTCATGCAGGCTGTAACCACGTCTCTCTGTTTGCAGAGGGCCCAGTGTGGACGTCCTCATGCAGGCTGTAACCACGTCTCTCTGTTTGCAGAGGGCCCAGTGTGGACGTCCTCATGCAGGCTGTAACCACGTCTCTCTGTTTGCAGAGGGCCCAGTGTGGACGTCCTCATGCAGGCTGTAACCACGTCTCTCTGTTTGCAGAGGGCCCAGTGTGGACGTCCTCATGCAGGCTGTAACCACGTCTCTCTGTTTGCAGAGGGCCCAGTGTGGACGTCCTCATGCAGGCTGTAACCACGTCTCTCTGTTTGCAGAGGGCCAGTGTTTGGAGTACAAATGGATGACAGGCCCTTGGCGGAGCTCGTCGCGCCAGGTGTGGTGCCAGCGCACAGACGGACTCAATGTCACAGGTGAGATATGAGGAATCATAACATAATACTGACCAGTGAATTCCTCTGCATTTCCAGGGACGACCACGGTGCATATTTGGGTCCAATGCAAGACACTGTTGCCGAAACCTCGCAAAGTAGGCTATCGCCCATCCGAGCCGTGTAACTTGGCGAGCGATTAAGCTTGTCAACTAGTTAGCTAATCACATTTAGGAAATGTAGTTAAATAAGGACACTAGCAAGACAAGCAACGTGGTATTGTTTGTGTACAATGGTACAATGGACTGCTCTCCAGCAGTCCACACCAAACATTTGAGGGTCAAAGTTCATCTTAGTTTAACAGCAATATAACTAGGACCATTTGTTCAAATTCGTGGGAAATAATGGTGTCATTAAAGGCGCTGTAGGTAAGATTTAAGGGATACAATTTGATTGTGACTTGTTTGAAATGGCATATCCATCCGTCAGCTGTTAGTGAGTGAAATGCTCTGGATTGATTTACATTTCAGACCTCTCCCAGCTCATTTCTGACCAATCAGGACATCTCTTCCCTGATTGGTTCTAGGAATCCATCATGCCTGTCAATCACATGCGCACACAGCGGAATCATAGAGAGCATTGAGGGAGCAGGGGACGTTGTTTGCTCTCTCCTCTGCTGTTTTCTGCTCTCACTGTTTGACAACTCTGTTTTAACGGGAGGTTTTCATATCCGGCTGTACATGTCACCTGACTCTTGGCATGAGAACACTTGTGTGTCCTAATGAGCTCAACCCTCTCTGTAAGCTAAAGGGATCCTTCCTACTCACACTCGCAAGCACGCACACACACACACACACACACACACACACACACACACACACACACACACACACACACACACACACACAGTACGTGAATCCTCCTGCAGAGTCCTCGAAGAATTGCAGGCAGTACGAGGAACTAGGGATTAGTCTCCTGGAACCTTCCAAAATACTCTATCCAATAATAACGACACAGAGACACCAACACACACACACACACACACACACACACACACACACAGATTGCTCTGGGAGCACAGCATGTGATTGTTAGCTCTTAATCTGTGTCAGTGTCACAAATGTAATATCATTGTCCCTCACACCTCATACTTAGTCTCTCTCTCTCTCTCTCTCTCTCTACATCTCTTTCTCTATCTATCTCTCTGTCTCTCTCTCAACATCTCTCTCTCTCTCTCTCTCTCTGTCTCTGTCTCTCTCTCTCTCTCTCTCTCTCTCTCTCTCTCTCTCTCTCTCTCTCTCTCTCTCTCTCTCTCTCTCTCTCTCTCTCTCTCTCTCTCTCTCTCTGTCTGTAGAAGTCATGTATTCCTCCACTCTTACCTCACAGGGTGTACACAGGACAGGCGTATAATTTGCTTCCTTCTCCTGGAGGAATGAATTACACGTGTCGTTTATTTACAGCTCTGTGCTGCTGTGTTGTGGGTGTGAGGCAAGCGTGCAGCGTCTAGCTCGGAGCTTTCATTAAACACACACGGCAAGAAATCCAAAACCTACTAATACCCCAGATGGTATGAGCATGCTGGAGGCCTCCGTGATAGACGGGTGCGTGCGTGTGTGTGTGTGTGTGTATGTGTGTGTGTGCCTGTGCGTGCATTGTATGCATGCACTTGCATGCATGTATAATACCTTGCAAGTGGTGTGTGTGTATGTGTGTGTGTGTGCATATGTTTGTGGTATTGTGTGTCTGTTTGTCTGTGTATGTGTGTGTGTGTGTGTGTTTGTGTGCATATGTTTGTGGTATTGTGTGTCTGTTTGTCTGTGTATGTGTGTGTGTGTGTTTGTGTGTGTGTGTGTGTGTGTGCATATTTATATTCTGCGTGTATGCATGTTTGTGTGTGTGTCTGACTGCGCGCATGCACGTTCACGCATGTATGATACCTCACTGCAAACGAGGTATTATACAGTAGGGAGCGGCTTTCCCTCAGCAGGGAGCGGCTTTCCCTCAGCAGAGAGCGGCTTTCCCTCAGCAGGGAGCGGCTTTCCCTCAGCAGGGAGCGGCTTTCCCTCAGTAGGGAGCGGCTTTCCCTCAGTAGTGAGCGGCTTTCCCTCAGTAGTGAGCGGCTTTCCCTCAGTAGGGAGCGGCTTTCCCTCAGTAGTGAGCGGCTTTCCCTCAGTAGTGAGCGGCTTTCCCTCAGTAGGGAGCGGCTTTCCCTCAGTAGCGAGCGGCTTTCCCTCAGTAGCGAGCGGCTTTCCCTCAGTAGCGAGCGGCTTTCCCTCAGTAGGGAGCGGCTTTCCCTCAGTAGGGAGCGGCTTTCCCTCAGCAGGGAGCGGCTTTCCCTCAGTAGGGAGCGGCTTTCCCGCAGTAGGGAGCGGCTTTCCCTCAGTAGTGAGCGGCTTTCCCTCAGTAGCGAGCGGCTTTCCCTCAGTAGCGAGCGGCTTTCCCTCAGCAGGGAGCGGCTTTCCCTCAGTAGTGAGCGGCTTTCCCTCAGTAGGGAGCGGCTTTCCCTCAGCAGGGAGCGGCTTTCCCTCAGTAGTGAGCGGCTTTCCCTCAGTAGTGAGCGGCTTTCCCTCAGTAGGGAGCGGCTTTCCCTCAGTAGCGAGCGGCTTTCCCTCAGCAGGGAGCGGCTTTCCCTCAGTAGTGAGCGGCTTTCCCTCAGTAGGGAGCGGCTTTCCCTCAGTAGCGAGCGGCTTTCCCTCAGTAGCGAGCGGCTTTCCCTCAGTAGGGAGCGGCTTTCCCTCAGTAGTGAGCGGCTTTCCCTCAGTAGTGAGCGGCTTTCCCTCAGTAGTGAGCGGCTTTCCCTCAGTAGGGAGCGGCTTTCCCTCAGTAGGGAGCGGCTTTCCCTCAGCAGGGAGCGGCTTTCCCTCAGTAGGGAGCGGCTTTCCCCACATGCATATTCACACTTAGCACCCTCACCAATCTAATACATGTTCAATAACCCTCTCTAATGCATCGCCATTTCACATTCTTTTGCAAACATAGAAACACAATTTTCCGGGAATATGTTTCAGTTGGATTAATCCCAGCTTTTTTGGAACCCATTTTAATTTCTTCATAGGTCTGCTTCCTTTCTGTCAAACTGCTAAGAGAGTTACTGCTGACCCAGCCTCCACCTTCATGGCCTTCAGAAGGAAAAGTGCAGGCTGGTGGATAAACACACCATGGGCCAAAATAGGCTCAATGTTGTCATGCTGACCAGTGATTCTGTCAGGGGAAATTTGATAACAGTAGAATTGTCCTATAGTGGCCACTATAGTACTGTGTTGTGTGTGTGTGTGTGTGTGCCGTAGCAACGACTACAAAACGAGACATTGTGATTTTGCTGTGCGTCATTGAAGTCGCATTTCCAGACTCATCTAGGAGAGTTGGCCCAGGTGGTGTGTACAACGTGTGCTCCAGAATGGATTGGTTTTATTCCTATTTACTAACCCCGCTTCTACCAGTATATCTTGCACGGTCTTCTTTTGCCTCAAGCAGTTCATTTGAACCCATTGTAGACATCCTCAGCCAATCAGATTAACGCAACGCAACCCACAGAGCAAGCTAATACAGGTCTCTCCGAATCCAGTCGATCAACAGCTAACATGGCTCGTGTCTTTTCCTCTGATCAAACAGTGGACATATACATTTAGGTTATATCGCTGTTATAACAGTGGACATATACATTTAGGTTATATCGCTGTTATAACAGTGGACATATACATTTAGGTTTTATCGCTGTTATAACAGTGGACATATACATTTAGGTTTTATCGCTGTTATAACAGTGGATATATACATTTAGGTTATATCGCTGTTATAACAGTGGACATATACATTTAGGTTATATCGCCGTTATAACAGTGGACATATACATTTAGGTTTTATCGCCGTTATAACAGTGGACATATACATTTAGGTTTTATCGCCGTTATAACAGTGGACATATACATTTAGGTTATATCGCCGTTATAACAGTGGACATATACATTTAGGTTATATCGCTGTTAGAACAGTGGACATATACATTTAGGTTATATCACTGTTATAACAGTGGACATA
>JACYXH010000189.1:1152500-1163817 GCA_026745465.1 Lota lota
TTGAGGCAGGTGAGCAGGTGAGGTTTCAGGTTTACATGCTGCCGTCTTCTTCTTCAGATGGCAAACTGAAGACCTGGGTCTACGGAGTGGCAGCAGGGGTTTTTGTTCTGCTGGTGTTCATCGTCTCCATGACATACCTAGCATGGTAAGATAGCGGTGAGCCAGCCCTTGTATCGCTGCTGCACACCCAGTCACCTGTTCATTCATCCATCCATTCTTTAATTCATTTATTTGATTTACCTTCTGGATCTGGATCCAGCTTTTCATTCTTGGCTCATCAAATCATCGTATGATTTCATTTCCTTTACGTTCATCTGCTCCCCTCCATTTGTTTCTGTCACTCCTCTCTCCCCGTCCCTCGCTCGCCCTCCCGCTGTCTCAAGCTCGCGGCGCCGCCGCCGTGCCACGCCGCCGCCGCCGGCCATCCCCAGCCCGTCCACGGACGAGACGTACTGGGTGCGCCGGGACAGCCTGGCGGTGTCCTACACCTGTCCCGACTGCCAGAACCAAGAGCAGGGCCCGCCCCAGGGCCCGCCCCAGGGCCCGCCCCGGGGCCCTCAGAACCACCACGCACCGCCGCAGCCATCGGCCCACGCTCCACCCGCACACCCCGCCTCCAAACTACCCCCACCCCAGCTGTCCGTCACGGGGCAGCCGTCCCAGCTACGCCCGACTCGCTCGTTCCCCTCGCGGCCCACGTCGACATCGTTGTCATCGTCAACCCCCCGACGCGTAGAGACTCTCATCACATAGCTGGGCCCCTAGGGACCAGCTCAGGGCCTGCAGTCCTAGTCCTCCCCCGCTCCGCTCCCGTCACCCCCCCCCCCCCCAGAGGGACCCTCACTCTGGTGGGCTCTGGGACCCGCAGGTGAGGACGTCTGTGATGTCACAGGGCAGGTGACCAATCGCGGACCTCAGTACCTGTCGGGTGACACGTCGCGGTGTCAACAAGCTTAGGGTTTCGTTCCAAATGAAATTCATGCATTCACCATAATTAATTCATTCATCATTCATTCATTCATCTATCAATCAACCGTACAGCAGTCGTGGCTGCATGCATTTAATGTATTCCCTGACATTCTTAACACAATACCGCCCTCTCTTGGTAAATAGAGGTTACATATATTGAGTTCTTAATTCATGCTTTCATTTAGTTTTCAATTGTTGTCATTATTTGACAAAGCATATTCTGTATTGGATTATATGTATTTTCATCGGTCATCTTTATTCTTATTTTTACATTTATTTTAAAATACTTTATCGCCCCCTGTTGGCTAACTACTGGGTTAAATTCATCCAGACATGGCTAGAAAGATGGATGGCTAGATTAGATTAGATAGATTAGATAGGTACTTGATTAATCTCCAAAGGGAAATGAAGGCGCTACGGCATCTCACAGCAAAAACACAATAGTCTAATAATAATAACAATAAATAAGGTGACAACAGAATCAAATAAAACATCTTTATCAAAGACTTAGTACGCACACATAAAAAGGGCTAAGATGTTTGATTCAGTGCACTCATTCAGTTCTTCTCCTGCTCTGTCTGCAGTAAAAAACCAAAGAAGCCCCAGCGACGACAGATGAACAACAGACTGAAGCCGCTGACGCTGGCCTACGACGGCGACGCCGACATGTGACAGCTTTTCAAAGTAAAAGCCCGGTCGCCTTGACGACGGCGTCTTTGCAGGGAGATTGTCGCGGACACCGATTCTGCTTCGCTCCTTGTAGGCTTTTATCTGGACTTCCACAGCGGGGAAAGACGGTGGACTGTGTCAGCCGTAAAAATACAAAAAAGCAACAGCTCAAAGAACAACGAAAGGAAAGCAAACGGAAACCATTTCTGTTAGTGAACGAGATATCTTTTGGTTGTTAATTCTTTATTTTATTTACATTTTGATACTTTTGTTTCACAAGAGCCTTCAGAAAATCTTCTCATGGAAGTCTGCCTTTCTTTCTCTTCCATTTCGCCAATCGTCCTTCTGACCAGCCGTTGCTGGAGAAGGTGACACAAATGCAAAGATTTAGCTCTAAAGCACAAATCCTTTGTTATTATAATTTGTTATTTTTTTGGACTTACATTACTTTGTCCCAAAAATAACCCACAGTTCAGAGAGGATTTCAGCCTGAGTACTAAAGGGTTTATTATGTCTCTGATCCCATTTTTACTCTTTTTCCTCTTCACTAATCTGTTCTGTTGGCATATTTTTGCACTACATTAGTGCAGCATGATATGTACTTATTAAGTCTAGCTTTTGCCATAGGAAACTGCCTCTCAATGCAAGATGGTTTACATTCTTGTGCTAGAAATCTTTCTCCTTTCTCCTCTTTTTCTGCAAGCAGAAGTCACCGATGTTGATGTTCTGTTCTTCTCTTACCTCTTGTGTGTGATTCGGTGGGACGCAATGTAAATAGAGTTTCTTCTTCTGCGCTCAATCTTTGTAGTCATTGTACAGCGAACACGGTCTCATAAACGATTTGCCAGATGCTGCTCAGATCTCTCCTACTACAGCAGCAGTGGGGGGGGGGGAGGGGGGGGGGGGGGGGGGGTGGGGGGGGGGGGGGGGGAGGGGGGGGGGGGGGGGGGGGTCCCGTTGGTTTTACTACAATCCAGTATTTAGAAAGACAACTAGGCTGTGTTCTGAGGGCATTCCATCCACCACCCCTCTGGCTTACCGCCCCTGACATGTTTCATCAGGCCATGCCATGCCATGTCCGTCCACCGCCTGGCGATCTGCCCACCTCGCAGCAAAAACCCCAGACACTCCCAGTAAATGCAATGTCGTCGTCGTCGTTTTTTCCTTTCTTCCCATTTGCATTTTTTGGGAAACCACCCTTTGACTCCGAGGCATTTGGGCTGAAGAAATAGCCACACGTTGTGAGGTGCCTTGTCACCATGTGCCCCCCCCCCCCGCCACCACTCACATCCAGCCCAAGTCACTTCAGTGGAGCGGCTCCATCGCATCACACTTTGCACTGTCTGCCTTTCGTTCTTTCTTGGTTGTTTCTGGTCTGTATTATGCGGTTGATTCTAAAGAAACTGCTGTTTAGCCGCTTGTTTGAGTCTGCCGGCAGTCGCATCACGGATAGGGTGGACGAGTATTATTCTGTGGCGTTTGTTGCTTGTTAGTTGAAGGAATGTTTTATTTATATTTAACGGGGGAGGGATATGAGTTGTAAATAACATGCAAATGAATTCTTTTTTTGTATTTAATTCTAATTTATGAACCATAATGTTTTGTTTTTTATTGCACAAGCAATTGCACAAGCAATGTTAAGCAAAAAAAGAGAAAAAAGAAAGTGTGAATGCGAGCGCGTCCAGGCGCTGAGGATTACCATGTGAAAAGAACTGAAATGTCGCTGGACAACTGTCCTTTTCCTACTGTTTGTTTATATGTATTTGACTAATTGCTGATAATAAACAGGAAAACTATTTCAGAACTAGTTTTTTGTCTACGACGCCAACAATGAAGAAGCTGAATGATATAGTTACGCAGACCTATTTATATCAAAAGCAACGAGAGAAATCATCCACTTGTAATTTCATCTTCAACCACAAGATGCCGCTAGAAGACTAAAAGAGGCCTGCAGTTTCCCTTTTTAACAGCCATGCGGAGTCTTGAGTGCATTATGTTAGTTTGTAGGTGGCAGTACATGTACCAAAGGCCTTTTGTTACTACATATATTAGCAGGGAGGGTGAGATGCAAACATTCTGGTCTGTTTAAATCTCAAAGTGGATTTAACCCAAAGAATCAGATACACAGTTAATGGTCCAATGCTTGACCATCAACAAGAACCAAGCTTTGTATATATAAAGCGCACACAGGTCACTATCAAGACCGCATCATTACCACGACGTGTTTATGCCTCAGACACGGAGCGACAGCGGCTTTGAAGGGAGTCGCTCGTAAAGAGAACGTACACACGAGCAGTTTTAACGACGTGTTGGACTTTGGTTTGAGGGGTGGAGGATGAGCCACACATACACACTCACTGCTCGGGACACGCCAGGAGTTTCCTAGGCTTCACTGGACTTTGTTTCACTGCATATTATAGGCCTACCTGGGTACCTACAGCTTCATCAGTAGTGTTGTCATTATTCATGCCCCCCCCCCCCCCCCCCTTCTAAACACATGGGGAGGTTAAAGCAGACTTAAAGGAGAGCGTTCCTGCGTGGCCTTCGTGCTAGCGGTCATTTGATCGGGACCTCTGATCATCACGTCTCGGTCTTCCCACTAAGTTCGACTCAATTGAGCTTTAGACGGGTGACTTTGGTGCGACCGCGGCTGTAGCAGGCCTGTCTGGATCTCATAAAAGAAAGAAAGTTGTGATCCTGTCCGCCATGAGCCTAAAGATAAGTAAATGGTCTTCACATGCCATCAACTCCCTCTCTGTGTGTGTGAGGCTGACTTCCATTCCTTCCTCTGTTTCTCTGAGAAGGATCTCTTGGCCCGCAGCTGCTCCCCCACAGCCTGACGCTGAGCGCACAGATCCATCTCTATTCAGGCCAGTGACCAACAAACTTTCCCTCGGAGAAAAGGGAAAAGCGGGGACACTCATAAACAAAAGTGAAACTTGCCGTTTCCTCTCCCTCTTCAATGAGGTGGGGGTGGGGGTGGGGGGGGGGGGGGGGCAGATGACGGCGAAGTCTAAATGTGAACAGGGAGCGCTCGCCGGTCCTCTCCGCCAGCTGCATCCTGTGACCGAGGGGCCGTGCGCGGCTTCTCGCCGTGCATTTATCTCCGTCAGCCCCCGCCTCCTCGGACCCCTCCCCCAACACGTGCTGCACGGCTGCGCGGCCAAACTCCCAGCCAATGAAAGATTTCTTTCTGATTTTTTGTATTGTATTTTTCTTTTTAACCAAAGCGACCCCTTCCTCCTCCTCCTCCTCCTCTTCTGGTCAGGAGGGGTGGGGGGGGGTGGGGGGGGGGGGTCAACGCCTCTGTGTCTGTATCTCGAGTGACACTTGAGGAGATGGCATCTGGCTGGGTGGCTGGGGTGGCTGGGTGGGGGGTGGGGGGGTGGCGGCTATAGAAACCTGCCACCACACACACATCACAGCCGCGCCGGAGGGTGGGCAACATCTGCCCCGACAATCGGGGAAGGGCGGGTGGGGGGGGGGGGGGGGGGGGGGGGGGGGGGGGGGGGGGGGGGGGGGGGGGGGGGGGGGAGGGGGGGGTGGGGGGGGGGGATGGAGCCATGCCAACCGAACTGAGCATATTCATGGCAACCGCCACTGGACCCTGAGCATCAACACACACACACATTGGAAACGCGCTTCAACAGCCTCACACACACACACACACACACACAAGCATACACTCGCATACATATACACACACACGCAAACACACACACACACTCACACACACACAGACATACATGCACACACACGCATACACACACACACACACACACACACACACAGACACATACACACACATACACACACACATACACACACACACAGGCTGCCAACGTCACTCAGCTGGGCAATCATCCTTTTCCTGTCTCTTGTGCTCATCTTCCTCCCCTCCTCCCTCTCCTCCCTCTCCCCTCCCCTCCTCTCCGTCCTCCTCCCCTCCTCCGCGGTCCAATGGTGAGCCATTAGGAAGTGGTAACCCTGTCATTTCCTGCCCTAATGATTCCCTATTGAACCGCCATTAGGCACAAAGGTGTGCTTTGGGAATGAGCAGCTTGACGCGGTGCCTAGCGATCATGATGTAATGGTGGCTCATGGAAGACTGGCAGGTGCTATGTGTGTGTGTGCGTGTGTGTGTGGGGAGGGCGGGGGGGGGTGTCATGGATTACTTTGTATTAGTAAAAACCTCTCTGCATTCACACACACAGCTCTACTACTGGCCCCCCTGACTCAGGGGTGAGGACACTTCCACACGCACTTTGTTTCTTCAGGAAGACCAAACTGTGGTCCCGCTGCAGATTGAGTCTCTTTTAGATCAGCGGCCAATCACGTCGCACGTCGCAAATGACATTTGAACAGTTCTGCCAATGTTTTTATCCAACGCTACCAATTCAACAACCATATACACATTCACGTATATTGTTGTATAATGCTATACCCATTTGTTATGAGTCATTTGACCTTATGCTATGCATCGCAGTCTCTTATTTCACAAGGTTTACACAATTATAAATAGTTAGGTATTGAATAGAGCCTTTTCCCATCGTAGGACAAACACAGGTGTCGCTCACAACTCTAATTATGGTCTGCTGCTTGTGGGTAGTAGACTCTTCACTAGTTTAGTCCACTATCCGTGCTCTGGTAAAGGTAGCCATTATGATTGTTATGATTGACACCTGTGTCTGCCCTATAGCGACGCCTCTGTGGGTAGGGTCTGTGGTGGAGGTGGGGTTAGGGAGGGGATTAGAGTCAGTTCATATAAGAGTGTACAGGATGGAGGTGTTCTGTTGGGAAAGATACAAGGACAACAATTGGATTCCAATCCTGCATGATATGGGGGTGGGGGGGGGGGGGGGGAAGCAAAGATGAACCCTTGGCTCTGCATAAGACACAATAAGCTATCCAAATAAAAAGTTTTTTATTTTAGGGGGACAGGACAGACCAAGAGATACCTGGGCTGTAAGTAACCCTGCATTGACTTCAAGTCGGGCACTGCTGTTCAGTTCAGCACCCCCCTGCCTCCCAATCCCCCCCCCCCCCCCCCCCCCCCCCCCGGTGATTTATGTGGTGCTGGGCCGGCATCGCGGCTCCGGTGAAGGCTATCGGAGAGCTATTCAGCAGGAGCTCCATCAGCGCCGGCTGCTGAGTTATGGTGACAACGCCAGACCATAGCAGTGTTGTAGCAATGAGACCGCTGTCGATTTATTAAAGCCCACCCGCTCCTCTCTCTCTCTCTCTCTCTCTCTCTCTCTCTCTCTCTCTCTCTCTCTCTCTCTCTCTCTCTCTCTCTCGTCTTTTCATCTCACCTAGCCCACCGCCTTTCTTATTTCAGCAGAAAGAGAAGGCTTCTATCTCTCTATCTCTATCTATCTCTCTCTCTCTATCTCTATCTATGTATCTCTATATCTCTCTATATATCTCTATCTCTCTCTCTCTCTATAAATATATAGATATATCTTTCTATCTATCTCTATCTATCTATCTATCTATCTATCTATCTATCTATCTATCTATCTATCTCTATATCTCTATCTATCTCTATCTATCTATCTATCTCTATCTCTCTATCTTTATCTATCTCTCTACCTATCTATCTATCTATCTATATCTATCTATATCTCTATATATCTCTATCTATCTATCTCTCTATCTCGCTCTCTATCTATATCTCTATCTATCTCTATCTCTATCTATCTCTCTCTATATCTATCTATATATCTATATATCTATATCTATATCTATCTCTATCTATCCATGCACCCGTCCTCCCGCAGCGAGAACAAACCCCCACTCTCAGCATGCGCCCCGCTCCTGTTCGCCGCCCCCTTGGCTTGCTTTCCAGGACACACCTAATGGTTGTATGTTGCACATGAAATCTAAATAAAATCGATTTTCTCTCAAACATTTCAATCGGCGTAAACCGGGAAGCGACCAGTGATCTCAAAAACATGGCCGTGCTTTCCAAATAGGAAACTTTGTGAGCTAACGCTTTGACAATAGGCCTTCCTAATTAGCAGGTGCATTGGCTACACGTAGAACCAAACTTCCTGTCCTCCATGTTTATTTTAGACGTTGTTTCGTTGGTCTGAGCGCCATCAGGGTTGTTGGAGCTTCGTGGGCTCGTGGGCAAAACGAGTGATGCAGAGAATGCCACGCGGATTCATCTCCGTCACAAACCAGGGGCCAAGGTGACATGTTTCCTGTTCTTTTTTTCCTTCGTCCCCTCTCACGTCTACATAAAAGACTCCGGGAAGCTGAGCGAACCTGGCCAATTTTAACCAATCTCACGCGCGTCGCCCGACCCCCCCCCCCCCCCCACCCCCCCCCTTCCCCCACCACGGCGTGGCTCAAGACGTTTGTAGGCGCGCGTTTGAGAGAGCGCGCGCAGTATAAAGCGCGGGCTATTCAGCGCACCACACTGGTGCTCTCCCTTTCAGTTCAGCACTGCACCGTCAACCCAACGGCTCCCCGCAGCAAGACACCCCTACGCCGGGACACCTGCTCTCTCCACGAACGCTCTAAACCCTTTTCCCCCTCTACTCCCTTAAATATGACACCGCTTTAATATTGGCTTTGGATTAACTCTATGGTAGCCGAACCGTTATTTTGCGGTCCTGTAGTCTTTTACCAAATTCCAAGTAAAAAAGCGTGTTACTTCGGCCATGGGGTGTGAGATTTCCCGATTGCCTTGGCTGCTGAAGGGGTTGTCCGTGCTGTAAAGCGGATGGCAAGTGGATTTATGGTCCGCGAAGAACAAAGAGCCAGACACGGGAAATAAGTGGAAGTTTGAGATCCGGGAGGATGCAGGGAACGTGTTGGTGTGCCGTGTTCCTCCTGACGCCAGCACTTTACCTGGTGAGTTCTCCGCATCTCCGCATGCACGCGTCTTATTTTATATATAGGCCTGAATAGCGGCAATTATTTTGTTGTTATTGTTGTGGCTGCAGAAATATTTTATCTTTAGATTCTGGCTTCTCTGTTCCGTAGAAGAAAGCGTCAGTTTAAGACGCCTGCACGCGTGTAACGCATTCCCAAAACTTGTGGGATTCGAACAAACATTGAGGAGGATATTCATTAGGCTATAGAATTGCGTCACTTGGTAACTTGTGCTGCGCCTATATGGTTAAAATGTTACGACTCACTGGTTATGACATTTTATTGAAAGGTGATTGTTATAAAAAAAACGTAGATTCACACGGAACAAATGCAAAATAAAGGTCGAATGCACCCCCCCCCCCCCCCCCCCCCCCCCCCCCCCCCCCACCACCACCACCACCACCTAGAACTTTTATGAATCCAATCACTTATTCCGTGTACCGAGCCTATGTACTGTCCATGGTCGGAATGCACGTGAACCAATACGGCCATACCAACCGGTACTGCATGAGTTCCAGACATTAACCTCATGATGGCGCTCTAACATGTCAGTAGGGCCCCCGGAAAACAAGCGTGGAGTTGAAAAGGGATTTACGCACCGTGTCACAGAGAAATGGCCGTACGGAGCAGGACGGGACTCGAGCAGTTCTCCGTCTCTTCATCCGCCAAGAGGCCAAGAAGAACTTTCTTATCTCAAGGAGGAAAAAGCTGCAGCAGGCGAAAGGCCTTGTGCTCCTCTTGTCTTTGGAGTCCTGGTGTTATATGTTCACGTCCGCGTTTGGTTATTTGTTCACTTTAGTCTGGACCACGATACCCTGCTTTGAATATTTACAACGTTCTTAAGCAAATGCATAAAATACAGGTCAATCTACCAGGTAAAAACGTTATCGTACTTTACCGTAGCCACCTATTTGGATTATTAGCCTTTTCACATCGAAGGTCTTCTGTTATTTCCCCACAATTAGGCGATAAAGGAATTGAATAGAAAAGTGCGAATCTTACATTCTGAACTGGACGCGATTCATCACTCGTTTCCTTAGAAAAAAAAAAGTGTATTATTTGGACAGTGCATTAGAGCCATGTCGTGTCGTAGTGTCGTGTCCCCCATGTACAATAGGCGTGTTCTAGTTGTCTCTGTATTATGGGTCGTCTGTTGAGCAGGCCTATATTCTCTCGTTAAGATATTAAAGGAAACTCGTTTAAAGATTTTTTACAAAGTAGCCTACCTGCTTGCACCCGTTGTGTAAAATCATGTTTCTGTGTGGGGCTATATGACTTGTTGAGGCTATATTACCACATTCAGAAATATATTTCATGAACACACACCGTAGCTTAATTAGATATAATGCGTTTATCTTTTGCGCCTGAGAAATATTGTATTGTATACTACCAGGCTATTATTTTAAAGCACAGTTTTATATTGTGCAGTTTAGCATTCATCGGTGCATTGCTAAATTCTTTGATTTCTAGATTAAATCAAATGTTTAGTCCAGCAAGCCTCTTTACTGGACGCTGCTGTTCGTGGGATAGGAGCTGTCCATGGTGCTGGAATGGGAAAGTCGCTCAAAATCCTCTGCGGTTCCAACTAAGTTATTGTGTGAGTGTTTCTGTGTCGCTCTATTTTTTCTACAGTATTTTTTTTTTTTTTTACTGTACTTACTATATTTCTGTAGGCTATGCAAAACGCAGCTATATGGCACATAACGACGCGTGTAGCCTAAATACTAACTTAAAATAATGGGCTTAACAACTGTGTTGGAATCATTTCCCCTACAGTGTTGGCAGCAAGTAAAACGTTGCTGGTGGACATGGGGCACGGCCTGGATTTATTTCCAATTCCTTCTAGGATGCTGAGATCTGAAATATAACCCCAACGCCAAGGAAAAGTTCAAGTTTCAGCCGATCATATTTCTAACAGTTAAGTTGCTCATACTATTTGATTTGCTATGAATGCATTGTGCCATGGGCCTGTAGGACAGCGAGCGTCTGTTTGACAATAGAAGACGCTTGTCGGACTAGTCAGGCCTACATGCTCCGGTGTACTCGGCATTACATTATGTATCCTGCTGTAGCAGAACAGGTCGCCACGGAGCGGGAGCGGCGCGGCACTGGCCCGCATCCGGTCGGCTCACCTCTCCTCGCTCGGCTTGTTCCCTTCATCTTATCCGCACTCCCGGGGATTAGAAGCGAACTTTGACGGCGTTATTGGGTGTTAGACACCCTTGTCTCCGCTTTAAGCCTCTTGTCTGAGCCGCGCGCTTTGACCCCCCCTCCGAGTGCCACGCGCTCTCCTCCATCAGAACAGTGCGCAGGTGTGAGGAGGAGCACGAGCACCGCAACGAGGTGCCGTGTTCGTGTACAGGGGCCACGAGCCACGACCGTTATTAAAACGGACTGCTATGAGGCATTCGGTAGCATAGGCCATTATAAATACTAACTATTATTTTGTAGCCTTCACACATTTTATTCCGTTGTTGTATCTCCTCGTGATCACACAACGCAATAAAGACCCGCGCACGTGTGTCCGCAGGTCCGCTTGCAGAACGCGCGGTTTTATAGTATAGTATATATATTATACATATATATAAATAATGTAGATATTTTCTTCTAATTTCGACACACTACGCATAATTCAGCTATAATAACTCGGCACAGTGTACGGCGCGGCATGGACTAACGTTGTTATTTCAATTGAGACCGCTCGTAATACTACACTGTTTAGGCGAAATATTGGACTCCAGCGCGTCTCGCCTCCCGCTCCGGTGAGACGCGGACCACCCGGTCCCGCTGGTACCGA
>JACYXH010000190.1:0-45320 GCA_026745465.1 Lota lota
CATCCAACTGCCGCCTGATGAGAGATGATCTGCTCTGGCGAGGAGGAGGAGGAGGAGGAGGGGAGGGGGAGGAGGAGGAGGAGGGAGGCGTCTTTGTTCCGACAGGAGAGGAGCGTCGCTGATCGATTTATGGTGGGATCACTGATCTGGCCCTCTTCCATGCATTAGAAGGCTATAGTCTTTTGCGAATACAGTATTTTCTAATGGAGCCTTGAGAGACTCACTCCACATGTCACCTTCTTCGGTTTTATTTGTATTCTGAGTCCCTATTTGGATCCGGAGAATAAAAATGACTTTTAGTGTTTGGGAAAATAAATAAATAAATAAATACAAGATAGGCTAATATGTCTTCTACACGAAACACCCACCACGGGGAATTCCCCACCCTCGTTCACTATCATCAAATAATGGAAGAACCTTTCCAAGTAAAACACATGAACAGATGGTTCTGCTGCAAGTCGATGATGGTGAATAGAAACATAAAGTGTTTTGAAGATCTGTTAAGAAGCTGTTTTTTTTTCTCTCCTTGTAGGCAAACACATAGACAACATTCACCTTAACCAGGGACGTTTCAGAATAGCAATAGGCCAACAATGGTAAAACAAAATGTGCAGAACGCAATTTTAACCCAAACACCGAGCTATGTGTTTGGTATCATCTTCAAAGCAGGCCTTAACCCCAATAGATGTCTTCTGTAAAGGCCTACACATGAAGCTTGGGTTCCTACCTGTATTCTGTCTTCAGGTAGTTCTGTTTTCATGGCAAGCATCTCCCGGGCATAAACATCTGGGTAATGGGCTTCGTTGAAGGCCTTCTCCAGCTCCTCTAACTGGTATGATGTGAATATGGTCCTGTTCAAAGAGATTATTGTTGGGAATAAACGACCAAAAAAAAAAGACAAAAAGAATTACAATTTATAATGTGATATTCATTTATAAATAATCGAGCATCATTGATACAATAATATTTTAAAGATAGGACTGTCTTCTTCGATAAAAGAATTAAGCACATTCTTTATAGGCTAATAGGCCTACTACTAATAGGCTGATAATAGTTATAGGCTATTAAGAATCCTATTAACCATCATAATAACAACAATAAGGAAACTAAACTACAGGCAGAGAGTCTCCTAGAAAATGGATTCTTTAAACGGAACATAAAGCCTTAGAGAAACAATTGAATTATAAGGAATAGGCTATTAATAAAGTGTTACCTATCAATTATATATAAACCTCCAATCAACAACATGAACCCACTCATCAATAATTCGATAACATTACTAGAAATCATTGCACTCATGTAGGCCTATCGTGACGTGATGCAATCATGGAAATATGTAGAAAAAATATTGGTTAACAGACTAATAAATGAATAAGTAGGCCTGAATAATATAAACTAACCGGTGGCGTCTTTTCTTGCGTTTCTTGCTCTGACTTATCGAAGACTTGGAGATCTTTCGTTCATTGGAAGAAAAATCCTCCGAATCTGGTCAAACAACGGTGAAAACAACATGACATTAATATTAAAGCCTGCTGGTATTTAGACTTAATTCAGATTAGTTTATTCACAGATAAGCCTATCAGAATCAAGGTTAAAATTAAAGGCTTAATGAGGAATATTCCTTGTACTTTTAATTATTAATACTGTAGCTATATAGGCCTACCATATTTATAATATAGAAATATTAGAAATCGACCACAAATAAATGGACTCATGCGACCTAGGCCTATTCAGGTTCACCCAACACGAAACAATGATAATGGCTAATAGGCCTTCACTAACAATAATTCAATTAAATCATTGCCAGGGTTGGAATAATAAACAATTAACAAATAATGTTCATAATAAAATAGCCTTATAATAATACTAATTTTCCTATTTGTAAATATACTTTTATATATTTTTCCATTATTTGTCTTCTAAATAATGGAATTAACCACAGGCTAATAGAAATGGTCCCATATAGACTGTGTATTTCAGAAAATGCAGGTGTTTGAAAAGACAAGTGATTGAAAAGACGTTGGGGTTTACCTGAACTGGCAGTAGACTGGCCTGCGTCCAGATGTCCCAGTGATCTATGGTGGGGTTGCAGGTGAACATTTTGTGCGTCCGACAGCACTTCCAAAAACGCTGGCTGGCTGTAGAAGGACGGAATCCCGCCAGGGCCGATTAGTCCCATTCCGACGCCGACGGCAGCGGGGCCGAGCATGGACCGGGCCGCCAGCAGATGCGCCCCGGTCGGCAGAGACTGCAGCGGACTCTTTGGAGCCGCGGAGGGCTCTTTATTCAGCCCCAATATCTCATGGATACCGAAGCCCGTGCATTTCGGTGGGTGCGTTGCGCTACTCTTCGACAGATGACCATTCACGGCTCCTCCGTTTGCACCCAGTGACATTTTCGATGTATTAAAAGTTTCCGATAGCACGGCACCTTGCTTCCCCGTCATTTTGTCGTTTTGTTTTCGTTATATTTGACCGTTTCGCATAGATGGTAGTCCCCAGTGCATGATCCACTGTGTAACGCACACTAGAACCTTTTAGAAAATGGTCCTTTTATCCAACAGGTCCATCCCAACAAGAGTCAGGACTCAGCAGCCAATCAGCTGCAAGGAAGCTATTCAGAATTCCTGTGGATCATGGATGCATTATACGCCCTCTCGGATATGGAGCTCGTTCCCCACAACCGCCCATATGGAGAAACCACATGAACCAGGACACACACACACACACACACACACACACACACACACACACACACACACACACACACACACACACACACACACACACACACACACACACACACACACACACACACACACACAGAGGAATACGAGGAGCACAACTCACAAAATGGGCCATACTAAAGTCCACGTGTGTTGAACATTTTTAACTGCACAACTATTGAACATTTTGACGCCACAATATCCAAGGTAGCAAAGATAATTTTGCATGAAAATAATTAACGAAACGAAAAACATTTTCAGCTTCCAAATATAAACCAGCATGATTTTTTTTCTTCTAATGAATAGATCAATGGAGACCTAGCTATGGCGTCTGTGCCAATCCAATATTTCACACAAATAGATGGGCTATGTTTCCAGATGCTGTGGAGAATCATCACACGCACTATCAAAGGGCCTGTAAAACGACAGCTGGACCTTACCCATGCATGCATGGAGCTATAATCCCACAACAGCATAACGGAGCAGATTAAATCAGTCCATTTCCTCAGAGAAATTAAAACCATAATATGGGCCATAGCTTGATCTAAAAATAGACAAACCGGGGGGTTTTCAACATTATAACAAATAAAACACGAGTAGGCCTATTATTGACGGGTCAAATAGGCCTATAGCTAATTTGTGTCAAAAATAATTAGATTGACAAGATGATGGGAAATAAATCCATATAGGCCTCGTGGACAAAATTCATAATGTGTGAGTCACATTAGACGTGTTTGTTCTATTACTCAGTTCTTGCATTTTAAACATTTTTTCCTTTTATTTTGTGTTGGGAACAAGCGAGAAAAAACGTGTCTAGCCGATTTCATTGAGCCATTGTTTTGTGTAAAACGTATCGAAAGCGATTCGATTTGTTTGGTGGCGTTTCCTTCAACCGGGGGGTCGGGTTGGAGGACGGCCTGCAGAGACCCCAGCCACCCCGCTCCTGCACAAGATGAAGCCCACTCGTCTTGTCACTGATTCGAGGGGGCAGCTCTCACTCAACGGCGAAGGGCCAATTTTAGACCAGAATTCGGAGTAAATCAAACCAAGAAGGCCTATGGGGCCTACTATATTGAATGATCTTGAAGAAAACGGATTAATGATTGCCTGTTGATAAGTCTGGAGGCCTATTTGAATGTACAAGGCCTCGTTAATAGCAGACCACCTAAACATCACAGACGTCTTTAATATTTTAGCTGAGGCACCAGTTATCCATTCCGACTCATTGTTGCTGCTCCTACAAATGACGAAGTCTTCCGACTATTCACAACGAAGAGGCAGAAAAACGAGCGCTCTTACTTACAAAGCCATGTCAAAAAGCGAGAATTAAGGAATCAAGTCACTGATTAAGAGGGATAAATTATTACAGCAGCGCCGACCAGTTGAAACTAATTAAGGCCGATTAGGTAAAAAAAAAAAACATTAATGAAGAAATCAATGTTGTTAGAATATGCTAATGACACATCAGCCTACTGGGATCAGACCATTTATTCATACCGGACGTGACGGAGTGTAGATGACCTGTCAATTACAGAGGTGACTGCGTGCTCACTTCATTATCGCTATTGTTGCAATCATTCTTGTGTTGTTTGCTTGTTTGTTGAAACACTCTTCGCCTTTCCGTGCACGTTTTAATAACGTTTCTCCCCCCCGTATGAAAATAGAAGCATCCCGATTTGCATGCAAAATGGAGGAAGCCTAATAAGGGCCCTAGATTAAGGGAAGATTTAGTTCAGTCATTCATGTAGATTGGGTTGCCCATCAAAGACCACAGGATCTGACGGCTGCAGATTAAAAAGCAAACAGCTGTTGGAAATTTTTTGTTCAGCCCCTCCCATTCTCCCAGTTTTTTGCCCAATGTAACATTATACGATAATGGTGTGTAGAAAAAGCTCTCTTTTTCTTTTAAATCACACGTTTTGGCATATGTCAAAATGCTACATTTTGTGAATATCAAAACATATTAAAACAGGTATTACATATTTAAAAAATCCACAGTGTTTAAAACACTACACATATGTCAAGCATTCTATCGTAATGCCAGTTTCACTGGTTCAGTAAGAAAGTCCAAACCATAGAACCACAGCACATCACTGCAGTGGGTCATAAACGATAACGACTACAAACAAACCCCGCCCCCTTGAATGAATGTCGCGGACCCTCCTCTCGTCCTGATTGGAAAATGTTGACGGCTATTGGTGGTAATGAATATGTGAGGAACTTTCACTTTCCACGAAGGTCAGGCGGGATAACAGGCTCTCGGTGCAGAAGAAACATAACTATACATTAACCCAGCAACCCCCCCCCCCCCCCCCCCCCCCCCCCCCCCCCCCCCCCCCCTTCCCCCCTGCAGAATTCGAAATGCTCGCATATGCAATCCTGATGATAACTAGTCTCCTTGTCCTCCCCGTATCGCTAGTGATTTATACTTTTGCCTTGTTTGTTTTGGCTTTCAGACCGGACATTGCGAGGCACTGGATGATTCAGCATCGAGCCGAGCACCGCATCCTCCCTCCCGCGTGGAAGGCAACGTGATGACAGCACACATCTTCAGCCGAATCAGGGGGAAAAACACAAAGCACAGCTCGAAGCTTTGCCAAGGATGTGATGCTCCACCATCACCATCACTCCCCACCTCCCCGAACCGCCTCTCAACCAGCACCCCGTTTCAATCCCAAGTTTGCTAGCAGTAGCTTTCTCATGGCTCTTCCACTATGTCGTGTTTGGAAGCTGCACATTGCCATTGCTTAATTAGGCGTGCGGTTGATTAATTAGCGCTAATTGACAGCTAATTTAAGGCTTTAGAGCACATTCGATTGAGCTTTCGGGCTCCGAGAGGTTAGAGCAGCAACAGCTTTTTTTAAATTTTTTATAAAGAAGACCCGCCCCCGCCTCCCTTCACACTCCAAGGGGAAAAACCTGTTTCTTGGATAATCTATTTGGGAGAGCCGGAGGCTGTGGGATTCAAGGCAGCCAGCAGTGCGCTCTGCTGCACCATATTGTGGATGTCAGGTCATTTAGTGTGTCAACGCTCCGCTGCGGCTGATCAATGTTCCACAGTCGATATCAACAAGTGTCCGACGGTGGACCTAATCGCCGTGCTATCGGGTGGCCCCCTGCATCATGACAGGTTAGGGAGGTCACCTTCAAATCCTGTGTTTAGTGCAATACACACCCTGCCACTGAAACCCGCCAACACTTCATGATAACTCACATAGAAGGTGGGCATTTTCTCTACGGTCAAGTTCACAAGCCTGCACGTTACTGTTGATCCTACATAACGGCCGCACACTGACCCCTACACACACAGTTTAAATGACGGCTGCCGATTAAAAAGCAAACAGCTGTTGTTTTACATTTTTTGTTTACCCCCTCCCAGTCCCTACACACAGTTTAAAGAAGACAACGAATGACCCATATTTCTCAGTCTGTGTGGTAAGCAGCGGCTGGAGCAGGGGGGCAGGGGCGACCCGCGTCCGTGTGAATGGTTGGTGAGATGGGCACGATGAGGGGCTTATTAGTGGTCCGGGCACCAGTGTAGCTCATGGAGAGTGAGTGGCCAGAGGCCCTGCAACATCTCCAGCTGAGAACAGTCGGAGGCATTGTCTTACCTAATTACGACCCATGGAGGCCTTTTTGTTTCCCATTCGCCATGCCTGTCTGATTCCCTTCTCTGCCTGGCCGCCAGCACCCCAAAAACCTGGAAGTGTGCTAATTAGAAAATAAATGGCCCTAGTAATTATGTAAACTCTCGTTAACGACCATGAGCAATATTATTTTTACGTAATGTTTTGTGTCGGGAACCCAACTTCCAATGCTCATTAATTGGGAAAAAATAAGAGGGGTACTGGGATTGTGTGTGGGGGGGGGGGGGGGGGGGGGGGGGGGGACCTCGCGTGCCCCAAGATGGAGGACGGCTGCACTCTGTGGAATGGCGGAGGCATCAAGTTAATGCCCTGATTAAAAGCAGAGCACTCTCAAAACTGCTACGCTGGATGTAGTTTGAATCTCGTGCAGTGTGGCTGAAAACAAGAACATTCTGCATTAGATAGGAAACACAAACAATAATTCTGTTCATTGTCAAACTTTATTATACAACAATTTAGCAATCTCAAAATTCAAAACCACGTTTTTTTTTTTTTATACAAATATGAATAAATAGGGAACATGCATCCGGGGGAAAGTGTACTGCAAAGATTCAAGTCCACTGCAATTATGACGAGTAGAGGAAAATATCCCAACGAAATTGTGCACCCCTGGATAACTTCGGAAATGTTGCTGCCACCCAGTGGTTGGGTTAGTTTCCAACCATTTGGGAGCGTTGTTGTTTCGTCTCAGTCTCCATTAAGGACCGAATCAGGACCACCTTCCTCCACTCTGGGCCAGGTGTCGTTGATGGCAGTAAACCACTGGTCGAATGGCTACTTCTTTGGCCTCTCGAGGATGTTGAGGAACTTCCCCCTGGTCATTTCCCTGGCTAGAGAGAAAACAGAGCCGCAAGTATGATAGTTAGTCTACTGATGTTCGCAGTCTTACCCTGGAAGATGCTCCACTTTATACAACATGAATGAACAAAGGTTCAGTACCAACACACGGCTAGAATACATCCTTCTCTTCAAGCATAGAAGGCTAAAACCTTGTAGGTCATTAGTGTTTGTGATAGCAAGATAAAGGGCAGCATAAGCTATTGAGGCGGTCATTAATCATTATTTGGATACAGTTATTACTTCACGTTTATTCATTGTACTTCTGAAAAGGAAACAACTGAAGTGAAATCTAAACGGATATTCCAATTATTAGTAGAAATATTCATAATTTACATGATGAAGTTGTGTTGATGAAGAACCTCTAATACAATGCCCTTTAATGCTCCATTATGGTTTTCTATGCTTTTGTGAAAATGGCGAAGCCCTAAAAACAAGAGAGAAAATTGGATGGCAATATGAACAGAAATTGCAAAATAATCCACAAAGACAAAAGGCACAACAAATAATGTAATATCTATAAGACTAGAAATTAACTGAATTACGTTCTGTGATTTAATTTGAGAGCCAGTTTAAAACATGGCCTATATATTGTAGTCGTGTCTTCTACATTTAAAAAAAGCAAATCATATGAAAACAACAGGTACGTCTATGTGGATATGTATGAATACGTGATCGGGTTCCGATATGGGAAGAGGACCTGTTCAATGATTGAAAAGGTGATGTAAAAGGCATCAGCACTGTTCTTTAGCAATGCAAAGCATGTATTTAATTTCTGTGTGGTGTCAAAGCAGGAGGTAATTTTGACAAACATCTGTTCATTTTGGACATGGAAAACAAAATAAGACACACACCGTCTACCATAGTAAATGACTTCTGATCGTGGTGTGTGCACTGACACCAAACTACACAGCCATGCTGTCATTGTGTGTGTGTGTGTGTGTGTGTGTGTGTGTGTGTGTGTGTGTGTGTGTGTGTGTGTGTACAAGGGACAATAAATCCTGTATAAAGATACGATTTAACAATGGGATATTACCAAGAAACTGAAACCTTCAATAATATCGTGATATGAATACACTGTTTACAATTTGAACACCAAACATTTTGACATAATTGGCGGTGTTTTAGAGGGATTTAGCTAACTAGCCAAGTGTGTTGATCCCAGCTGAATTGATCTAATCTGGGAAGCTCTCCTTTGGAACAACCCACTATAAGCCCAGAGGGGCAGCATCCACATGAAGATGCTGCTTTGTTCCCCAGAATCACATCAGCCTTGGTTTAAGTAGCTTTAAATAGGAAACAACCTCAGGTACAACCAAAACAAACCCATTCCAGCGATACCAGCATAGCTCGACATACATCCAACTCTAAACACAAGACAAAACACAGGGCCACATCGGATACCAGAGTCAAAGCATTGAGCCAAGGTAAAGAGCCATCAGGCCGTTGGTATGAGGCCTTCAAGGAGAACGTGATCAGGACCACAGCAGAGTGGATCACCTGAAGTCTCCCTGTTGAACCCCACACAGGAGCTGGTGAGCTGCCGTCTACTAGTGGGGGAGAAGACCCCCCTCTCCACCACCACCACACACGGCTAATGAAAAAGCTGGGGCGGTAAGTCATTTGGATGAGTTACCAGGTGGGGAATGATAATGGTGGTGTCTGGGCGCGCGGGGGGGGGGGGGGGGGGGGGGGGGGGGGGGGGGGAACCACGCCACCTTGAGGTGTCCATCATCAGGTTAAACATGATGCTAATTGGAATAGGATGGATTCATTCTGCGGCACGCTGTCTCTTCAAATAACCCCAAACAAACCCCAGCCAGACAGACAGGAGAATCATGCCTTGGTGGACAGTGGGGCCACCAGAATCAGGTGAGGCCAAACCATTAAATTGCGCTGACCCTGGAGACTACGAGTGAGCTGATGTCATCTTCCAATAAGGGAAGGAGGCAGGCAGGAGAAGAAAGTGCAGGCTTTCGCTTCCAGGCTCCTGGCTTCTCCGTACACCTCCTCCCATCTTCTCTGATGAGGCCAAACTGTTAAAAAACAGGGAATCAGCCACGGCTGTGCCAGTCCCCCCCCCCCCCCCCCCCCCCCCCCCCCCCCCCCCCCCCCCCCCCCCCCCCCCCCCCCCCCCCCCCCCCCCCCCCCCACCCCACCCCTCCCCAGAGACCCTTCACCCCACATAGCCACTCATTAATTAGAGTTGAGTTCAGGCTGGCCCAGCTGAGGCAGAAACTCATACCATTTATTTGATCCGGTTAAAGACCCCATCAAACGGAAATCAGCACTCAATTTATGATGTGCTGCTCGGCACTGATCAAAACTAAAAAAAGGTGCTGTGTCTCGTAGGCTAGACGCGTGGCCATTCAATGTTCAAATTGGGGAGCGCTAATAAAATATTAAATAGAAAACTGCTACTGGATCAACCTGGTGATAGGCACGGCGGATGCCATAACAACTATTAAAGTAGTAGCCGTTTAATAAGCCATCATTTATATGGAAAACATTCAGACAATGTAACATTTTAGAGGAGGGCCTGTTTCTAAAAGTCTACAAGCAGTGATCACGGATTTGAAAATAAATTGTAAGACATTTCAATGGATAGTAAATGTTAATGGTTGGGGTTGTTTTGCATAGAACCTGGTTTTAGGACACTTTTATCAAACACATTTGATAAGTAGACACCAGAGCAACTCTGGGTTGATTTTATTTGGACTAAGGTCCAGTGGACAAGACCCGTTTCGTTTGGACTTTTTTGCCCATATGGTAGTATTTCTAGCATTCAAACCCCTTAAAAGTCATTCGATTAAGAAAGATAGAACCAGGATACCAGGAACCAAGATAGAACCAGGATACCAGGAACCAAGATAGAACCAGGATACCAGGAACAAAGATAGAACCAGGATACCAGGAACAAATATAGAACCAGGATACCAGGAATCAAGATAGAACCAGGATACCAGGAACAAAGATAGAACCAGGATACAAGGAACCAAGATAGAACCAGGAACCAAGATAGCACCAGGAATCTATCCTTACACGCCCTGTCTCTCTCTCTCACACACACACACACACACACACACACACACACACACACACACACACACACACACACACACACACACACACACACACACACACACACACACACACACACACACACACACACACACACACACACACACACACTTTGTCAAAGGCCGGGCGAGATCAATAGTGATTAGGGGGACTAGGAGATTTGTTTAGTTGATTAGAAAGGTCAATTACTAATTTTGCACTAAGTTAATCAGCAACTTGTTACAGCTGCCATCCATACTAAATGACACCTTATGGATTCTGGGGGCTGGCGACTTCTCCTCCTGTTGATTTGTTCCACTCTAATTATCATTTAGTGCCCAACTATTCTGACATTTTATCAGAGCCCAGCATGTCAACATTAGACAAAAAAAATACCAGAAAAATCATTGGAGCGTACTAAAACAAAGCGGCCTGTCAATGAATACCATTAATCTCTAATACGTATCGACACATTTTTGTGCTTTCTACATGCTTATTTTATCCATTATATTATGAGAGTTGGATATGAACAGATGCAGAGCCAGGTCATTGTCTGGATGGAACAGTACGGGCCAGGATGCTAATGGAGGGCTACTATAGTATGGGCACCAGAAGCTTATGTTGTCTGGGGGCCCAATGGGTCTGAGGCCCCGCCCCCAGTAATCCTCTCCATGTAGATCTGGGTCTGGGTCTCAGGTACCTACAATACTCCACTGCGGATTAACCTAGATCTGCACCCATACAAACTAAACACTAGTTATAGCCCAAAACACAGTCTTTTTGCCAGCCCTGAGTAAAACCCAGAAGCACCAGGAAGCTTGCTGGTGAGTCACTAATGTTTTTGATGTGCAATCTTCCTTGGTCAGAAAAGACCATTATCATTTTGTGCAAATCCCAGGAGGCCTGAATGCATATGCACGGGGGAAGAAAGGCGTCTGTAACATCTTACTTTCCCCTCGGTGGTCGTGAGTGATCTGGGTGTCATTTCACCGCCCACTCTCCTCCAAACACCCCCCCCCCCCCACCCCCAAACACACACACAAACACACTCGGATTCCCACGTGAATATCATGAGAGTAATCATCACTAAAGCCCCCACTCCACCCCTCCCCCACCCGACCTCCAAAGACAGATGACTACCTGGGTTAACTGGAGTCTTGGACCCCAGCCCTGCTTGCACCAATTCACTTTCATTAAGAGTCCCGGGGACTTATCTGACCCCCGCTGCCCATCGCAGAGGGCCACTCTGGCTATTACGGCCTGTAAGCTTTATTTAATGGATTTAGCATCCACTCCCCCCCCCCCCCCCCCCAACCACCGCTGGGAAAGGATAGGGAGACCTGACACAGAGCCACACACATGGAGGAGACAGAAACAATCACACACACACAGGCCCCTCCTCCGTTTCAGACACTACCGCCTTCTGCAACACATACACCTGACGCTCATGTTTGTGTTCAGAATTCAATTACCCACTTATTGATACTTCACAGGGATATTTAAGATGCAGACACGAGCTGTGATTTCCCAGGGGAGCCACTGGTTCCTCTTTATGTCCCAACCTCCCCCCTCCGCAATGCATCCTTGCCTGGCTGACGCGCTCTCTCTCTCTCTCTCTCTCTCTCTCTCTCTCTCTCTCTCTCTCTCTCTCTCTCTCTCTCTCTCTCTCTCTCTCTCTCTCTCTCTCTCTCTCTCTCTCTCTCTCTCTCTCTCTCTCTCTCTCTCTCTCTCTCTCTCTCTCTCTCTCTCTCTCTCTCTCTCTCTCTCAAACAAACACATCTGCACCACTCCGCCCCTGCCCCAGCCTATATGGCTGTTCAAGAGGTGTCCTTATTAATAGGCAATCAGTCAAAATTCATTCATTAAAAAGCCTAAAAGGTTTTACACCCGCGCTATGATTAGCTGGGAAAGAAAATCCAATGAATTCCTAATGCCTTTATGGAAATGAGGTGTCATTTCCGCTCTGCTCAGGGAGGTGGCAGACAGGCGGAGCTGACAGAGGTGTGTCTGTGTCTATGTGTAGGCGCTGCCTGCAGCCTCGCCTTTCTCTCTCCTTTACAAGGCTCTGACACTGATTCTGCCCAAGATGGGGATGGACGCCAACAGCTGCAACCTGCTGTGTTGCCCATGTAGCTTCTGCTGCAATATGTGTGGAAACCACCCTCTACATAACCACTTTGATGAGAACCCCCTGTTATCAAAGCAAAAACAAAAGGAGGATGCGTGCAGTGTAACGTAAACAGGTAGCATTTGGACCAGACTTCCTCTATTTCACATGCCCTGCGTTGTACGGGTTCCTGTGTGTACCATCCATTGTTGACCTCTTGTGTCCAATCAAAACACCAGCTACTACGTCCTACATCCTTTACGTCAAGCCTGTGATTTACACACACAAGGGTTCCTCTTTCACTTTCCCCTCACACCCACTTCAGGTACCACCTTGAGAGAGAGAGAGAGAGAGAGAGAGAGAGAGAGAGAGAGAGAGAGAGAGAGAGAGAGAGAGAGAGAGAGAGAGAGAGAGAGAGAGAGAGAGAGAGAGAGAGAGAGAGAGAGAGAGAGAGAGAGAGAGAGAGAGAGAGAGAGAGAGAGAGAGAGAGAGAGAGAGACGCCCTGACCGACACCATCGTTCATTCATCTCCTCCATCAGCCCCTTAAAGAAGGTGTGGAGGGGACAGCAGCGAAGGTGGAGTTTTGAGGTAGAGGAAGAGGAGATGGGGAAGGTTATCCATGAGGAGGGGTGGGGTGGCTGGTGTGGTAGATCCCCTCACCCCTTTACCTCTCCCTGCTCCTCATTCAGCGTGCTGTCAGTGCAGGTACTTCATAACTACCCGCACCGCGGTCAGCCCGCCCTGATGGATTGATGGAGGCACATTAGCACCAGTGGAGCTCACTGAATGCAATCATATTCAGCAGCACCCGTGCTCCCTAATAGGCCTGTGATTGATCCTGGGGTGGGCCGCTGGTGAGCGCGTGGGGGAATGAGGCGGTGCATGCAGGCTCATTAGGAGCTGTCAGGGTAGCAGGGTGACCTTCAGTGTCACCTTCACAGTGAGAGCAAGCCATGCTGGGAGGGGGGCTGGGAGGGGGCCATCGATACCTGGTATCAGTGGTGATGACTGAGGGGCTGGACCAGAGACAACAGGTTGGCCCTGTACAGTAAGGATTTACTGCGTCCAGCTGTGTTGTGTGGAGCTACCGCTGCCAGGATACTTTGGCAGTGTACCTGCAATGCTCAGGGTACTGCCAGGGTTTTAACAATACCTTCCACTACACAGGCTTTTCAACACTTAGGTCCTATACACTGCACTGGGCTAGGTTTGTATAAACCACATACGTCTGTGATTAATGGGGTATGTTAGGAAAGGTCTTGTTGTATATTTGTATTGTACAATTTCATTGTATGTACATTCTGCTTCAGTTCAGTTTTGTCCTGTGAGCCAGAATTAAATAAATTAAGTCTACATTTGAACTTTTAAGTTAAGTGAAGCGGGAGTTTGCAATAGGCACGTCGAAACCTGTTCAACGATTTGTACAGCACTACATTACCACGATTAATATAGGAGCCTGTGTGCTTACAAGATGATGGACGCACTGTCAAGCCCTGCAATTTGACAATTCAGCAGATGTCCCAAGGTGAAACCGATCCATGGCGAATAGGGATTCAAGACAGGTTTATGACAGAACCGCTTGCAGCCAATTACAACGTCCCGTCTCCCAGTGTGAACCTGAAAGCCTTGGGACCTGCTTCACCTTCGTGAAACAAGCATCTTGTGGCCGATGGCTGGTGTGCGTGCCCCATCGCTCACAGGTGTTAAGAGAGAAGCCAAGCAGCCTTGAGTCCACAAGTGTGACAGAGCAGCGGTGCTCGCTCTTTGCCGCGCTGTTAACAGCGGCCCCTCTGCCTGAGGCCTGCCGGAGGGCCCCAGGGGAACACTCAGCTTTCAATTACCTCCAATAACAGCACTTATCAGGAGTCTTGCTCCTCCCTGGAGGATCAGGGGGCTTGATGCCCACACTCAGTGGCCCACGACAGGGGCATTCATCACGGGGCGGAGCAGCAGCTGGGGCCCGGGGAAGAGGCACGTGTCGGGGGCGGGGGTGGGGGGGCCTTTGGGACAGGACAGGACCAGCGCCACATATCCTAAATTGTGGCGGGTGTGTGAAGAGGGTTGGTAATGGGGAAGCGCTCCCCGGAGATTAAGGATGCATCCGATTTAACTAACACACCCTCAGGGGTACATATGTGTGCACACACTAAAACACCCAGCCTGTGTGTGTGTGTGTGTGTGTGTGTGTGTGTGTGTGTGTGTGTGTGTGTGTGTGTGTGTGTGTGTGTGTGTGTGTGTGTGTGTGTGTGTGTGTGTGTGTGTGTGTGTGTGTGTGTGTGTGTGTGTGTGCAAGCAAAGGCGTCCACACCAAAGAGTATGGATCAGCGCCCACATGGGTAGGACGTATTCTATATAATTTGTTTGGTTAGTTTTAGTTTTCTTTATTCATTCCCTGCTATTGATTCAGTCCACAACTCCTTGAGGGCGAGAACAGAGGGCAGGGGAGGCCTGCTGGGCCGGGGTGGCTGGGATGGGATGGGAGAGTTTACACGGGCTGATTGTGCCGGGCTCCCATTAAGCTACACTATCTTTAATGGCCCGCGCACGGAAGGAGGAGGGGCAGTAAATCCTGGCCCAGCCTCGTCCCATCGCGCCACTGTGCCTCTGCGCCGACTCGTTTACGGCTGGGGGGGGGGGGGGGGGGGACTGAGGAGCGCACAAACGTGATGAAAAAGTAGCTGAGATTTACAAGGCCGCCTCAGACAGGCGGGAAAAGGAGAAAATTAAACCGGAGAGCATTAAACAGGCACCCATTACGAGGGGGTGGGGGGGTGGGGTGGGGGGAGGAACGCTCCGAGACCAATAATAACCGGCATTGCGTTCCGTCAGCCCGAGGTACGAGACATGATTGCAGAAAACCTGCATTCCTCCCAGAACGCCAGTTAACGTCTTAGTAGCAGCGAGTGACTTGGTGCTCAGGGCTTGTTGCCATCCGAGAGATCAGACCGCTACCCTTTAATCAAATCTAAATAAGTCATTAGGTGAAGAACGCTAGACCTCTTGTTAGCAAGACAATTGGTCTGTTTGGATGTTATAAAATTGAAAACTGGTCAATCATACATCTTCTGTAAGATCTGACTACTCAGACAGGTAACTGTTAACCAGACTGTGAACATACTATTAAATCAAGTATAATACAATTTGGTGACTCCTAAATTACATCCACATTATTGCATCGCTCTACACATACCTTTGCAGTAAACAACTCTATTAAAAAGATGATTCAACTCCCATGGCCCATCATTTGATGGCTGGCTTGAATAATTACATAAACTTTTGATTAATGCATCTGTCCTTTTTTGTAATTAATTTACAAATATACTGACAAATTATATTTGGCCTAATCCGCCTATGAAATAGCCTGCTTTAATCATCCTACCTTTATACATTTTTTGAAATTGCTGGGCTAATCGCAAAGTAAATTGTGCAGTGTGTGGCTCCCTGATCACCATCTTTAACCAGATCCATCTTATCCACCTCATTAGCAAGTCTATACATCAAGATGAACACAAGTACACAAGAAAAGTGTATTGTGGAAGATACATTGCTAGCAAACGTCATACACAAAGACTTTCTTGTTACTTCTAAAAACATTTTACTGTAAATATTGTGTTTATTCTAGAGACCGTCAAAGATAAGCAGTAAGTTGCCCGGAGTTTTTCTTTTTAATATTTGTGTTTTTCATTGCTAAACTAGTAAGCACCCATTTTCTCTTATATGAGCACTTAGCTTCATCTCTTTAATCCACACTCTCCGCATGGATTAGGACAATGGAGGCACCAGGCAGTGGATTAAATGTGAGATTTTGAATTTGGCCTCTTGCTGCCATGCTCCCGTTACTACTTTGACAAGACTGCCCTAGATACATGGCATCACAACATGATGAGCGGAAGTCTACTCTTGGACTGTGTTTTGAGCAAATACTAAGCAAAGCTTTTGTTACAGCACAATGCAAAATCATACTATTTCACAGGTGGACAGTAGTGTTCAAGTGAACAAATGCATTGTCACCTTGTAAAAGGTTTGGAACATGTGAGTTTGCAAAGAGTTAAATGACGTTATAATGATACATATTGTGCAAGTGGCACCATCTAGTGGTACATTGAAACACCATATATTGGTCAATTACAATACACTACTGGTGTGTTGTTTACTTACACTCCTCTAGGCCCAGCTGGTAGGCGAGGTTCTGTAGACCTTTAACTTTTTCCATAAGGTTTGCGGTGGTGAGACTACCCAGCTCTACAGAAAAAGAACAGGACAGGACAAAGGTTATGCCAGAATATCCCACAGGAAACAGTCATCTAAAATGATTTGATATGGCTATACGGGTTATTTGAACGAGCAATTTTTGTAAACTGTGTGACATGGCTTCTTGCTGTTTTTAACATATACATACGCCTACCTTTTAACATGTCAATGTCTTCGTTCTCAAGCTCCGCCATCCACTTGGGGGGAGAATCAGTAATGGGCTGCAGTTGGAGATGAACGCAAAGCCTCAACACACATGCCTATGCATTCTCTGAACATATGACACAACATATGCTAACATTCGTTGGCAATCTCAATGAAGTAATAATTAAGTTGCAACCAAGCTAGTAAACGTACATTTTTACAAGATGCGGCAAATTCTGCGACTCCGGGCACTGTAAAATGAAGCATAGAGTCAATCATCAGCAGAGCTCCAGACAAAATAAGTGATTTAAAAAGCAGCACAGCAGGTTCAACTCACACTGCTCTGGCCAGAGGTCTGGTGAGGCTCGATCCAACTTCTCAAAGCTCAGCAGAGATGACTCAAAGTCATCACCTGATGGGGAAGACCTTCATCAACAGATGCTTTCTTCAGATGCTCTCAAGTAGCAAATGATGTATGTTTCTCTTTCAGTAGTGAGTTGTTAAGGGGTTTCGATAAGGTGCTGATGACTACGGTGAGCTTATTATAGAGAGTGATTTGCTCTATATATTTCAGTCTGACAACTAATGCCGGAGTCCTTAGCAGTGTGGCATTATGATTGAGTAAGACGTTGAGACAGAAATGTTAGGACTACATACACAATATTTCAAATCAACCTGCCAAGAATAACTGATGGGGTAACCATTTCCACTAAGCAATACCAGGTGAGGTAGCGTTGTTAGATTAACGTTAACGGTACTGAATCAAACAAGCCGTCTCTCAAAAGGCCAAAACATATTAGCATATAATAAAGCATATACACAAATAATTATCAAAACTATAAAATAATTCAATTTTAACTTCGTTTTTACGACAGTTTCTATGCACGATAACTGAATTTAAATGTATGTAGTTTCTCAACCCCAATCCACCAAGAAAGGAGAAGCAAGGAGCTGAAATGCTCTGACCTCATCAGTTATCATACAAGGGAAACAGCAGGGCATGAAGGAGGTCCAGTGCCTTCATTCGTGCTACTTCATAAGACTTCAATGTAAATGAGTTACTATGGAATACATTCATGATTGCATACTTCCTGTTGAGCTTTTACATGGTATTTGTTGTTCAACTTCAACTAACCACATAAGGCACCATTTCAATCTTGCAGTTGGCGGAAACATCCCAATTCCACCCAAACTCCATCATATTGCATTAACCTTCGAAATGCCAAAGTTGGTACTGCCTTCACTGACATGAGTCTGTTTGACACAGCATTGTGACATAATTTACGTTAAGGCAAACGCCCTCGACATGAATAGGTCCACTTTAAGTCCAGGCTTGTCTGTTTTGTACTGTTCCTATGTATTGTCCCCATAAACAGGGTTAACGTTAGACTGGCTAGTCTAGGCTTTAGCCAACGTGAAAAACAACTATACGGAGCAAAATTACACCAGTAACATCCTTTGTTTATCGTCCCACAATGAGTAGTTAAGTAGTTATGAAATTCGTCAACATATTGTTACCGCAATAGGGTCAAAATGTACATTTATACACAACATCGCAGGGTAAGAAATTAGAATTTACCTCCATTTGGAGACGCCATCTTCACAACTAACACGTGACGAATTACAACCAATAGCAGCAGCCCTCCATGTCATTCACGTGTGCCGTAGTAATTTAAAAAGTTGGCGCTAGATGGCAGACATGTTTTCCTATCAAACAAGACACCATTGACCACCACGAATGTTTTATATTTGTATTTTATCATAATCCTGGTAGCTTAATAAGATTTGGAGAATGCCCTGTCGCGAACAGTAAACATATATGAAATGGATTGCGAGTAATCACACATTTCCTATGTTGCCCTCTTTATCGCAGGGAGTGTGTATCAACTACTGATATATCAAAATGTATAACCTACAAAAACACAGAAAAGAAAGTCACAATTTCTTTATTATTTAAAACTAAATATTCACATCACAGTACAATCTATTTCCAGTCTTGTGCAAAGCACAGGACACACAGTAGTAATGGCTAAATATAATACAAAAATAGTTGAATACCTTGATCCTGAATAAAAAAGTGACTTCAAGAGTCTTTGAAATAAACATGAGTTATTTACATAATTTGAAACCTTTTTCATTGAGGGATTGTTGATTAAGGCACTTTAGCTTATTATTGCAACCTTATGATAATACATGTTAAGGCAGTTAGGTGATAACATGACGTGTCCCGGGTATTTAATTGCATTTTCATCAAATACTTTAATCTCGGTGTGTTCAACTTGTTTGGTAAGCGGTCTGTCAACCCTGTCTTTACATATGACAAGCTACAATACTTTAAAATCAAAGAAATCACAGAAATGCTCAACCTATAAGGGGTTCTCCCCTTGCAATAACGTTAGTGTGTAAAATATACTTTGGTACCAATAGCTTTAACCGATATTAGTGTTCTGTCCACGTAGAGCCGACTAGAACTCCCATGAATCCATCCACTTCAGGCCGGCCATGGCACTTCCTGGTTCGTGAGCCAGAGGACCCCTCATGCCGTAAGACAGCGGGTGAAACATATAAAAACTGATAAAGAGTTTGGGGTGGGGGAAAAAAACAAGAATATCGGCGATAACACACACACACACACACACACACACACACACACACACACACACACACACACACACACACACACACACACACACACACACACACACACACACACACACACACACACAAAAGACAAATTTATTAAAGTACGTTTTTGTGAGGATTTAGAAAAAGAACAACATTGGTTTACTCATTATTATCTTAATAGCATTTCCTATGTTAGCGGTTGAAATGCTGCCAAGTAAGAGCTCAACCGCAATGAAAATGTGACCCTTTGGCAATGACAAACAAACACTATAACTGGACATCTCACCTGTAAAGGACGCTGAAAAGCAGCGCCATCTGTCCGAGTCTGAGCAGCCAATCAGCATGAGGCGGAGAGAGAAGCAGATCGGCACTGTGAAGCAGGGTGTCCAGAGTAAGACCTGGTCCAAGAGGAAGCAGAACCACGTAAGACACTGCAGAAAACTAACGCCTGCCCGCTGGTATAGACACAGTGGGGTGTTTTGCATTTAAAAGCATTGAAAAACAATAGAACACAATGATTAAACAAGAAATGACCTGTGCCGATATGGCATCATGTACATCAGGACAATAAAGAGTAAAACATACACAGTGCTGCCCGGTTTGTCCTACCCGTTAGCATGCTGCTGAAGAGCATGGCAGGGAAGTAGTGGTGGTAGTAGAGGATGCGGCCCATGGTGTAGAAGGGAGCGTAGTGGAGCAGCCAGCCCAGGACCAGCTGCCCTCCTCCCCGCATCAGCACCCAGCAGTGCTCTGGGACAAACGGAGCACATTCAGCGGCCATTTTGAACCGATAAACACATATATCCTGGACGTATCGGCGATACATTTGGACGTTTCGATCTTTTGTACCTCGTCTTTTCTGTCCCAGATGCACGTCTCTTTGGAGTGCTATTGAGGCTACCGCCACCATGACAGCATACAGGCCCAGACATGCTAGATTGAGCCACCAGGTGACCTGAGAAAGAGACCGCACAACTGTTAAGTAATGTGGCAATACCAACAGAAATGGCAGTCCCAAAGTTCAGGCGCATCACAGAAGGACAAGCTTGCTAGTCACTCACTGGGTTCCCGAGCAAGTACACGCGATACTCCGTCTCATTGACGCCAGAAAACCTCAAGCCCTTAGCAGGAACACACAAAAAGAAAAAACACAGCAATCAGTTACCCTAGTGTTATTCATGACAACATTGAGTCAAGTTTGTGGACCGCAGACCTCACCTGGTAGTTGATGGGCCAGTGCCACGGTTTGGAGTTAATCTCGTTATCTTTGGGCTTCAGTCCGCTGTTGCCCTAAAAAGAACCATATTATACAACAAAATAACACAATAACACAACGTGATTTTTCAACTCGCCGATGATAATGATGATGGTGTCTTTCATCCGCTCGTACCCTGATCATAACGATGTGGGACTCCAGCAAGATCTCCAGGAAATGAGGCTTCAGCACTGACAGGCTAATGTTGGGCACTGGGGACGCACACACACACACAGGCAAGACAGACAACACGGTCAGCCCTATGAAGAACAAGAAGGACAAGGTTAAAACCAAAGAGACCCATACTGTATATGGACCCGTTTGCTTACGCTTGGGATTGATGTGATCTTCAATGTTCCACTGTGAGTTAGGGGTCTCCTTGAGGTAGGGGCTACAGGTCACCTCCACCTGCTCCCAGCCCCTAGAGGGAACAGGAGAACACACGGTCCTCTTTAAAACAACGTAGGTTGTGTCTGTGTGTTGAGTGGATCTGTATGACGTATGAATCATTGCTGTACTCGTGCTAGGTCGATCAATGAGATTGCTCAAGTAAACAAAGAACCGCGTTGGGTACCACTTGGGAAGGGTCTTTCCTGAGGAGTAGAGCACACAGCCGGTGGCCATGTGCAGGAAGCGCACTTTGCTCCGCAGAACCTTCACCGGGTCGCCCTTCCCACCCCCGGAAACCTCCACCATCCACAGGTCGTTGGAATCACCGCTGCCGTTCTGAACGAGAACAGAGTGAGCGAAGCAAGAAGTCAGTATTTCTTTGTTTTATCCAACAGGTGAGTTAATCATTTTTATTCATTTACTATAACAGCTTATCAAGAGGTACTACTGTAAAGGTTATGCTTTTGAAATCAGATTTAGTTCTTAGCCAACCGAGGTAAAGTAACCCAAAAGTGAACAACAAACCGTCAGACGATTAGATCAAGTAAGGGGGCCCACTCACGATGCCGTAGCCTGTGACCTGGAAGTGTTTCTTGGTCATAGGCGCTTCATGGAGGTGGCTGTGGAGGTTTCTGGTGGTTCTGGCGTGGAAAGGAGATCCATAATATTAAACAGATACCATAATATGCAATATGTTGCTCAGAAAACAAAGGACAACAACAAAATCCATCGGTAGTAACACTTCTTGTGTTCCTTCTGTCGGTTGTCGGTGCTTACTCTTTGTGCTCTAGTCGAATGATGTCTCCGTGACGCACCAACTCTGGTGTCTCCGGTGGGGCTAAATGTAAAAAACAACAACATAAACAATGTCAACACCTAGCGCATTGTCTTACTACAATCCTGTATTAATAATAGTAATACATCACACGAATGCCAATAAAGGTTCGAGTTCAAGTTCAAGCGATCCATGGTCTCACCCTGGCCGTCGTCTGCTTTGCGCACCAGCCACAGGTTGTTGTAGTCTTTGTGGAGGTACGCAGTCACCTGCAGGGACAGAACGCATAGGCAAGCATGACGACCACCTGGAAGACGTTCTGTTTCGAATCGACGAGTGTTGATATCTACGCATCACGCGTCAGTGTGTTTAGTGAATATTTCCATTGCTCCCGGCTGCACTTGGATGTCACGTTTTGGATCAAAGCCCAAAGGTCCTCTGCTGTGTGAACCGAATGCGAATGCGCATAAAGTGTCTGTCGGACCTGCTGCTGCTTGGCGCCAACTCCTTCTGGGTACAGGTGCCAGTGGGAGTGCAGATAGCCTCCGGCGATACGCAGGTTCTTCACTGTGACGGTGGAGCCGTAAGCCAAGTCTGAAACGATTGAAATAGACCTCAAATAAAGTGTGCATTGTTTGGCACACAGAGCAGATAAAGCCGAATAAACAAGTAGGTGTGTAGACAAGCAGACGTATATAATGAGCTCACACTCGGGCATGGATGCGTTGTGCAGGTTGTTTCCTATGAGACGGGACTGAAAAGCCGAACTGAAGAAGCCATCTCCCGGACCACTGGTTGGACAAATGAAATCTTGATCACCATGGCAACCCCCGACAACGTGGACAATGTTCCTTCTATATAATATCACACAAATGCGACTTGCCTCAATGTAAGAAAAGTGCAATACAAACTCACCTTTTGTTCAACACGACAAAATGAACTGCAAACACTGTGACATAGAGCAACAGGGGCAGCAGGATCAGTCCTACAACCCGAGCCACGAAGTGCTTTGCGACGTCCACCTGACCCGAGAGGAGATCGAGAGAGACAGCCGATTGGTTGAGCATCTGGTGTCATCCATTATTATGCATTAATAACGCGTTCACTCGGCGGTAGAAGTGAACCCTTTGTATACCAGTGAGAGGTGCAGGTCTCCCAGCAGGCTCCAGAGGTCTGCTGCTGTGTTGATGCCCACCAGCAGGATGACAAACAGCCCCACAAACTTCACCCCGATGGCCCCGGAGAGGTTTACCCCCGTCAGCAGCAGCCACAACCACCAGGATGCGCAGAAGGGTCTGGCGAAAAAACACACGTTATTTCCTTCTTAACAGCAGGCCTGTGCACTGTCTGACTCTAGCACTAGGACCCCTGATGCTGACCACAATCCATGACCCGGTGAAATAAAGAGTTATGGTTGTGAAGGCGTGCTACCTGGACTTCTGCTGGTTGAACTTGACCATGCTCAGCACTGCTCCCATGATGAAGAACATCAGAATTGGATCCAAAAGGATGTACTGGGAAATGGTGATGGAGCCAGTGTCTGTCCAGAGATTTGAACAGATTGTAGAGTTTTCGTTTTTTTGTAGAAGTAATGGGGGTGATATATATATATACAGTATATATATATTTTTTTTTTGTCTCTTTAATTCAATTACTAATTCATTGTTATCTGAAGCGTAAAACACAATAACAATTGCCACATCTACGTAAAACACATCTGTCATTTTTCTCCAACTTAGTCTTTAATTTCCTACACCTAAATTGGGAATGCTGTTAATACTTTATGAGATCAGGCACAATTTAAGGGCAAAAATGCAGCCTCTTGGAACCTCATTAGTTTTCCTTCCTCTGTGTCGAGACAAATACTCACCAAATATAAGCAGAGCAGCCGCGATCAGAGCAGCCGAGTTGGAGTGAGACAACTCCAGCACGATGAAGTAGGCGAACACAGGCAGAGAGGAGCCTAAGGCTGCACAGAACTAACACAAAAATGATCATCCAATCAGCGTCTGTGTCCAATTACTTCATTTTATAATCATCACAACCTGTAGACCAGCATTCACTGATTACTTACAATGAAAATAAAACTCACCCCTCTCATACCCCAGTAGTTGTGATGTCCGTACTTATCTCCTGGTTTGACAAATGGAAATGTCCCGTCATAGCCTGTCATATACCCAGCGAGACCTATAAGTATCTGGCACAGAGGGGAGAACAGCTCCTGTCAAGCTGGGTTTAACATTGTATTTGTGTATTGAATAGTGTCTTCATGAAAACAGCTTCTACAAATCGGATGAGGTACTTCACTTTACTTTTCCAAGAGGAGGGTGGACATCAAAAAAGAACGTTCTGTTTATGTAGTAGCTTCCCATCTTCCCAAAGTGCGTTTCATCCCAACTGAAAGAGTCAGTCAACAGTGTGGGTAAATGGACACTGTATACACACACACACACACACACACACACACACACACACACACACACACACACACACACACACACACACACACACACACACACACACACACACACACACCTGAAGAGAGCCCTGGTACTCACCATATATGAGGAGGTTCTGCTAGTTTGTAGAAGCGAGTAGAAAAAGAAAGGCCCAGCACCAACAGAACAAGGGCTGGGTTTGGGGGCTGGGTCTCCGGAGGGGTGATACTCCTCTCTGTCCAACATGATGTTCCATTGGAGGACTGCTTGTCATCCTCGTTTCCAAGTTCATTAGATTGAGCCTCAGGTAAGGGCGTGTGTAAGGTTTGTTTGTTTTTGGAGATGAGACAAGTCTTCCTCTGTCGCAAAGCCGTCAGGTCTTGTTCATTGCTGCTCCTTCGATCAGTGGGTTCATCCTTTGCCATCAGGAAGTTTGAACAGTAGCTAAAACGAGTAACGAATGTCTGCAGCAAGACCCTAGTAAATAGTCAGTCTAATTATGCCATGAGGATAATTCGTTTACTTTATTTCTGCATTTGTCAGAGAGAGAGAGAGAGAGGGGTTTCCTTAAACCAATTCAAATTTCTTTATTAAAGAAATACAGTTAGGTCTATCACTATCTTTCATATTAGACAAGAGGTTAGGGATGTGTGATGCTACACTTCTATAAAGCTAACCCAACGCGTGGTTTAAAAGTATTCATGCTTGGTTCTTCACATAGCATGTTCACATGCTATATAAACACGCCGACTACTCAATACGTGCATGCACAGGAACAGAGAGCTTGAAAAACGGGAAGAAGTACCCTCCAAATGTCTCGGACGGCTTGCAGAAAGATCAACGTTACGCTCAGCAACAGCCAGCGATGCGCGTCCTCGCGTCATTTGAGCGAAGGGGTCTCTGGGAAGTGAATGCCGTCGCTTTGTGAGAACCGAACGCACCGTACAGCAGCACGGAGCGTGGACATCATTTCCCAAGATCCCTACAAACGACTGCTTTTCTTTGTTGTTGTTGTGCTTTTATAAATCGCCACTAGAAAGCGCTAGAGCACTACAAATATAACGTCGTCCAAAATAAAGTCGTGAGTTTTTGTTTTTATCATCGTTGTGTTTGCCAAATGTGATGACATTACTTTAAATATTCCAGTTTGATAAACTGTATTTACATGTATTACACTTGATGTAGTGTGTGTGTGTGTGTGTGTGTGTGTGTGTGTGTGTGTGTGTTTGTGAATGTGTGTATGCTAATATTTAAGAGATTAAAAAATACACCGATTTGATTCATAGTTTAATAATTTGATGACTGGTAGTGATTACAGTCAAGTGGTACAACAGCACAACCGTGATCTCAACCTATTTGCAGTTTATAAGGCTTTAAATACTCAAAGCCCAAAACATTGTGTTTCCAATTTATTGAAGACATTTGGTATGTGGAATGATGCATTGGACAGCACAAAGAGTTCACACACAGTGAAAACATCTGCACAACTGTAGTCTTTTTCTTCAATGCAGATTAAAGTCATACATGTGTGCTCGTATGTGAACATGAGGGTTTTATGTACGAGTACAAGAAGCTCTGTCCTCTAAATGAATAAGGCCATTATTCTCAACCTGAAACTAATAACTATTGTATGCAACCAAACAAATCGAATGAATGTGTATATCGGCATGGTGATACATTCATGGCATAATAACCTTCTAGAGAAATGATTTGGATATAGTCGTTACTGCAGAGAAACGCTTGCGTTTGGCCAAAAAAACTCAATGCAATGAATGCAGGCAGTCCGTGATCAGGAACTAATGCTGGCACTTTGTAAAAATTACATTTCAATGTCTGCTCCACAGGGCAGGATACACACACCTCCGCTGGTACAGTGTCAACCACTTTCCTCACACATAAAAACATGTTAAAAAAACATTTGTACAGAAATATATAAATCTACATAGCTATAAATGTCAATTTTTTTGTATTTTCTTCTTTTATGTCAAACAAAAATATTGCTTGTACTAAATACCTAGTGGAATATATATAACACAAATAATACATAGTACTAGATCTGTACAATATATCCATAACCTCCCCATAATCAGAACCTGGCCTCTAGACTCACTCAGAGATGTACATGGGAATGGTCTCCTATTTTAAACTTGAGATTCATTCACTGCTGAATGAATGCAAAGTGGCATTGCTCGTGTTTAAGCATGCGTTTACATGCCTGGTTTGTAAAAAAGGTTTTTGCATTCAACGCCAGATCTTGTTTGACCTATACTTTTATTTAAAAAGCTGTAATTAATTACCATTTACAATGACGAAAGTAGCCTAGATCTCAAATAATAAGTTAGGTAACATCAAATTAAGATATACTGTATATTGGTTCTGTAAAAATCGGTTACTTTGACAAAAGAAATCTGAGTCATAACTCTACCAGTGCACTCAAATATTTGAAGAATGTTAAGTCAGTTACTAAAATATGGTGGTTCATAGCGTGTGAATCACATCCTTCACTTAAGATTACATACATCATATACATCCACAGCCTTGTTAGGTCCATATGTAGCTTAGCGATTGCAATACAAAATTGTTGATGTTAATGTCCATCAAGAAACTGTTGGTTAAAAAAAATGATATTAATGGTAAGACTTTCAATGTTCATTGTAGAAATAATGATTAATGAAATGTTTATTTTGCTTATGTTTTGATATAATGATGGCTGTACTCATATTTAATGTTTTTGTATTTTTAACGAAAGACATTCAAACAACCTCCCAAAGTCAAACGGCCACACAAGTACAACAAAAGCTTAAGTATGGCCTCTGAAAAGGTCTGCGTTCCTAGCTTACAGAGGCCCGTCATCTAGTTATAAGAAATAAATAATGTATCAAAAAGAATGTGAGAAAGTAAAAAAGGAATTTGCACTGTCTGGGGTCACTAAACAAACAAGAAAAAGAAGAAGAAATAACCGTCCACAAATTCCCTTTAGGCAAATGCAAATCTGGTAAGTATTGAATCCCATGTTATACATTCACTGAACAGTTCCCGGTGCTCTTGCGTGTATGTAGGGAGCGTGGATATGATGTTTTGTATGCATAGGTACATGTGCGCTTTGTTTGTCTGTGTCTGCGTGTATGGGTTTTGTGTATGTTTTTGCTTTGTATGCATCATTCACATACATGTGTGTGTATATGTGTTTGTGCGTGTATGCATGTGTGTTTGTGTGCATGTGTGCACATGTGTGTGTCTGTGCTGTTTGTGTTTGTGTGTGTGTGTGTTTGTGAGTGTGTGTGTGTGCGTGTGCGTGTGTGTCTGCGTGTGTGTGTGTGTGTGTGTATGCGTGTGCGTGTGTGTGTGTGTGTCTGCGTGCTATAAAGGGGTCAGGAGCATGGACGTCTCAGCAGCCCTCTGGAGGAGAAGGAAGGGCTATCTCCACAGGGTGCAGGGAGAAGCCGGTGGCCCCGTCCCCACCTCCCGGTCTCCCGCCCCGCTACCCGGCCTCGCTGGCCACTTCCTGGGGGATCTCCGGGATGCACTCGTGGGGCTTGGCGGAGGCCACGAAGCCGGCCAGACAGCTGCACTTGTAGGAGCCCTCCGTGTTGGAGCAGCGGCCGTTCTGACACAAGGCCACGCTGTCGCTGATGTCCTCACACTCGTTGATGTCTGCGGGGGAAGTGGGAGACGGGCGGCGTTAGTCGCACAGCTGGAACAGCTGCCAGGCGCTACTGGCCTAATACGCATAGTCATACCATCTTTTACTATTGCATTGATGCTCTGTGAGAACGGTTTCCCTGTCTTTAATCCCTCGTGTTTAACGGTGACATCAGGCTGGCGCGTGCAGCTCCTCGTCCCGGAGGGATGCTGTCGTGTTGCGTGCGGTTAGAGGCACCAGAACTCCGGCAGCACTCCGGAGTCCTCAGCACTACGGCCCGACTCACATGTTGTTACTTAAAGGAACCACGCTTTGTATACGATTTCCCCCTGGCCTTCGGGAGCGGACCTCTCCCCCTCTTTCTTCTTCCTCTCTCTCGACATGGGAGGTCTGAGCCGTCATTCCTGAGCGGTCCGCGTCAAAGAGACCCCGTGTCTGTTTATGTCATGTACTGCTCGGGGGGGGGGGGGGGGGGGGGGGTGGACGCTATCGGCAATTGGCGCAAATGGAAGGCACGAGATGAAGGCCTCCCCGAAGTCTTTCCATGCAGTCAGGGAGATTTTCTTTCGCTACATTTCCTTGTGCTGTAGAGGAGAGGAATGAGAAGTAAAGAAAAAAAAAAGCGTCCGTCCTTGGAGCTGATAAGCGACCCTCGCAGACGGATTCCCGACTCATGCTGTAATAATAATTGCACTCCGTTATGACAAGGAGGTCTCTCTTTCAAAGCGAACAAATAGAGGCCGCCCAAAGCGTGTGCCTAGAGGCCAGAATCAAGGCCTCCCTCCGCTGGGCCGCTGTCGCGCGCCACGCAGGTTCTGAGCGACGGGGAACGCGCCGAAATGCCTTTTCACCGGCTTCTCATAAAGCTGTGACTCGAGTGCAAGAGGGGGAACTTCAACGAACGCAGCGCGGTGATGTACGCCGCAATGAATTTGCTCCCCGCAAAATCAGTGCGAGGACCCGCTACGAAACCCCCCCCCCCCCCCCCCCCACGATACTCCTTAAGGGATGAATTCCTCTGTGTGCTGATCTCAAGCATCCACAGAACGCCTCGTTTGGAATCAAGATGAAATGAATCCTTGTGCTTTCCGCTGTGTTCTCAGGAAGTCCCTGAGCATTGTTATCTAGACCTGGAACACACACACACACACACACACACACACACACACACACCACACACCACACACACACAGTGGAGGGTCTGGAGTACAAAGAGGGGGGCGAGGGGGGTGGTCTGTTAGTGGAAAGGCATCCGGTCTTGGACGAGTACCTACCGATGCAGGCCATCTTGCTGAGGTTCAACTCGTAGCCGTCGAAGCAGTCGCAGGTGTAGCCCTCGCGGACCCTCACGCAGCGGCCGTTCTCACAGCCGTTCAGGATGCCGCACTCCTCCGCCCGGAGGCCCTCGAAGCTGCCGAAGCGCCCTGGTAAAACACCCCGCAGCATCGTTGATTCGGAGATCGCACGGCATTTGTTGATCCGTGTTCACGGGTTACGTTTGAAAGGCAGTTTGAAAGCCAGAGTTACACTGCCACTGCCTATGTAAGGCACAGATATATGCATCGATCTATGGATCTATCAGATATTGATGTCTCTACGTGTGTTTCATAACTAAGGCATTAGGAATAAGTGCACATGCTTTGATGTGTCATCCTCTGGGTCTTTGTACGGTGCTGTCTGACCTGAACCAATCGACCCCATCAGCCAATCAGGCAGCACCTACCAGCGTGAGGTCTCAGCGGGCGAGGCTGGTACTCCCGAGGCCTCAGGACAGGGACCCGTGCGGCGGGCTCCCGGGGGCTGTAGTCGTTGTCTGTGAAGAGGGGGACGCCCTGGGGGACCCCCGGGTTGTAGTAGGTGCCCTCGGGCAGGGTCCCCCCGTAGTTGTCCCAGTAGGGGGACACGAAGGGCTCCAGGGGAGACTCGGAGCCCTCGGGGCTGTACTCGTACTGCGCTGGGGGCCGCTCTCTCAAGCTGTCCGAGACGCCGGGCCGGCGCAGGTTGCACATCACCGCATAGTCCTCTGCACACACACACACACACACAGGCACGCACACACACACGCACACACACACACACACAGGCACGTACACACACACGCACACACACACAGGCACGCACACACACACACACAAACACGCACGCACACACACACGCACACACACGCGCACGCAGGCACACACGCACAGTTCAGTAATGGCGATGTTCCCTCCCTACCTTGTAATAATAACATGGTCATCATTTCAACGCAGGGTAGAGTCAAGGCGTTGTCTACTCCCAGATGAAAAGGTACCGGGTTCGATCCCCAGCGTCCACAGCCTACCTGAAAGCATCCTTCAGCAAGACACCTAAAACCAACCTGTTCCCTTAAACGAGACGTTTCTGCAAGCGTTGGTGAAATGGTCTGCTAAATGACCGTATAGTAGCAGTTCATATCAGCAGTAGTAGTATTTCAGTATCATCTCACAGTAGGAGTAAGAAGACCATGGCTGCAGAGGCCTCACGGATTCAGCATCAAAGCACTAAAGTAACCTCGGCAAGCGCTCTTTTTTCCCCGTGTGACCATGAACCCACGAGCGGAGGCGCGGGTCTGTTTACCGGAGTCCTTGCGCGGGCAGAAGGCGCACTGCTCGCTCCAGGCCACCCCGTAGAGGCAGCAGCACTCCGTGTAGGTGGTGCGGTGACCGGCCAGGGGGTCGGCGCACATGTTGTCCTCCATCAGAACCTGCCAGCAGATGTCCATGTGGATGTCGTGCTCGGGCTCCAGGGACTCCGCTGAGGTGGGGGATGAGATCTCAGTTGAACACAGGACAACGTGAAGATACACGCCTCGTGGGACCCCACGCGGCCCTGGTGTGTGTGCGTGTTAAAGCATGCAGGCCAGTGTAAGTGTTATTCATTATTTCAGTAGACAGGTCGATGATGTATTTGAGGTACGCATACCTTTCAGTGTGGATATCTTGTACGTGTGTGTGTATGTGTGTGTGTGTGTGTGTGTGTATGCATGTTTCTATGTATGTGTGTGTGTATGCGCGTGCATCTGTGCATATATGTGTGTGTGTACATATATGTGTGTGTGTGTGTGTGTGCATCAGTGCATATGTGTGTGTGTACATATATATATGTGTGTGTGTGCGCGCGTGCATCTGTTTGTATGTGTGTGTACATATATATATGTGTGTGTGTGTGTACATATGCGTGTGTGTGTGTGTGTGCATCTGTGCGTATGTGTGTGTGTACATATATATATGTGTGTGTGTGTGTGCGCGTGCATCTGTTTGCATGTGTGTGTGTACATATGCGTGTGTGTGCATCTGTGCGTATGTGTGTGTGTACATATATATGTGTGTGTGTGTGTGTGTACATATGCGCGCATGGGCGTGGGTGTGTGTGTGTGTGTCCCCCACACCTTCAGTGGAGTTGAGGCTGATGCAGCGTCGCCCGCTGCCGTCCAGCACCAGCGGGGGGCTGCAGAAACAGTTGAAGGAGCCGGCGGTGTTCACGCACACGCCGTGCACGCACGTGTCCGCCGTCTCACACTCGTCGTAATCTAGGGGGCGGCGTGCGCGGCCACAACAAACAAACGGTCAGAGGTTCCTCTTTCCACGAGGGGCCGGCCGGCGGCGCACGCAAACAACAGATGCCTTGAGGAGAATGGGAAACGGACAACTTTGGGGTTCCTCACCCACGCACTCCAGACGGACGTGGTTGTAGTAGAAGCCGGAGCGGCAGAAGCAGGTGTAGGTGGAGAAGAGGTTGGAGCACTGGCCGCTCTTACAGATCTCTGAGCCGAACATCTCGCACTCGTTCACGTCTAGCGTGGCAGGGCGGGTGACGGGGAGGGAAAGGTGTGTCAAGTCGGGGAGCAGGTCAATGGAAGCTAAGCCCCCCCCCCCCCCCCCCCCCAGATCTTAACGACTTGCTAGAAATCCTGAACAGGTCTCTCGCAACGGGCTGTCAGACCCTCGCTGGCAAACAGTTGATGAGGCCGGCCGCCTGGCCTCCCATTAGGCTAGTCAGGCTAGCAGCACGCGGCTCATAAATAAGGTGTGTGTGGTGGGGGGGGGGGGGGGGGGGGGGGGCTCTTTAAAGTTGCAGACGTTGGACATAAAAGAAAAGATATAAACTTGACATATAAAACTACAAATGCAGCTCTCCATCTTTATTTACCTGGGATTTACTATGGATTAACTGCAATTCTTCAACGATAAAGTTTCCACAGCTACTACACATGCAGGAAATCAGTAGGAGTCACCTGGTAGTGACAACTGCTGGTATTCCCGCGGTGCACCACCATGGAAAGCTTTGTGCTAGCATCACAACTACATGCCTAGCATCTGGCATCTTGTTACTGCTTCCTACCCTAGCATCCAATGTATGCACTCTACTTTTGGTAGGTAATGTAATGCAATACATTTATTGCATTGGCCACCACATTTATGTGTATATTACCCTTACCTTGGACTGTGGTGCATACCATAAACTTTGACATGAAAAGTTAGACATGGCACTCTTTTTTATGTCAGGGAAATTGAGACTACTGTAAAAACTGAGAGAGAGAGAGAGAGAGAGAGAGAGAGAGAGAGAGAGAGAGAGAGAGAGAGAGAGAGAGAGAGAGAGAGAGAGAGAGAGAGAGAGAGAGAGAGAGAGAGAGAGAGAGAGAGAGAGAGAGAGAGCACGAGCGAGAGAGAAGCTAAGTGGACCCCCAGCTCGCTGACATACCTCTGTAATGATGTCGTTCTTCCAGGCTTTGCGACGAGGCGGGCAACATCTGGGGCAGCAGTCCAATGCCATGCGGGCACAGCTCGATAAAATCGGCTGTGGAGCAACAAGGCTTTTATTAGCAGGTAAAGAAACAACGGGCAGACCTGCCAACACACATTTAGCTGCATATGCGCAGAAGGAAATACATCAAGCTCCAACACATGGCACCAGGGTGGGGGGGGGGGGGGGGGGGTCCATAGCCTGGACCAGGACCAGTGGTACCTCTTTCAGCGAGGGGGCAGGGGTGGATCTCACAGTTGTCGCCCCAGCCGGCGCCGATGGTGCAGCAGCACTCCTGCTTGGTGGCGTTGCGGGACAGGACGTTGTCACACATGTCGGCGTCGTTCAGGTTGTAGTAACACTCCTTCCTTTCCTCCGCCCTGGACGGGGAGGAGGGGGAGGAGGGGGAGGAGGGGGGAGGGATGCCGCCGGCTGCGAAGGAACGTGGAGACACACGCAAATGAATGGAGGAACGCATCAATAAACACACTATGGTTGTATACGATACTACACTATGTTTGCAGATGGTGGTCTTAGGGGTCTTGTTTGTGGACGACGACGGCTAAGCTGCAGATACTGGTGATCCAACCCAGAACCTTCGGGCTTGGGAGTCAAACACCCGCAGCTACTTCCCTACTGCTCCCGAACCCACTATTACACACATGTGTTGTGATGTATTTGTGTTTATGCGATGGCATTGTTTCTGTGCTCGTAGTACTTAAGAAGGGAAATGACTTATTACCACTTATTATTATTCTCTGCCATCCAACCGGTACGGGGGTTTAAATTCCTAGCTCGAGGGCCCTTCAGAAGACAGCCGTTGCCAGCGCTAGCCCCCTAGGGTATCTTATCACCCTCAGCTAACAGCGTCTGCTGGCCGCCGGCCCGGACCTCCACCCCGTTCAGTGCTCCAAGCCTCCAGCGGGCGTCGCATACCTTCGCCGGCCACTGCTGAGCCTGCTCATTTAACACAGCCATGGGCTCAGCCATTCACCCTTAAGCTGCCGGCTTAGCCCAATGGAAACACTGGCACTCGAGTCAAGCCACCATTCACTCGCTCGTGATTGATTAGCGCACGTCGAAAGCAAACAGCGGAATGTGGTGCAGAAGGTACACAAAGGCATAGCTGGGGGAGCAGAAGGAAAAACATCCCTAAGCGAGGGCGCGCCGGCTTAATAGAGTAAATGTGGACCCATCTCGCGGACACGTACGCACAGCGCCAGGTCGGCGCGAGGCGGGAGCCTGGTGCGCCACCACTTCGGAGCGCCTTCGCCTTCCCATGCGTTAGGAAAGTCTTTGTGTTTGTGGGACGTGTGGAAGAGAATGCTGGTCTCCGGACGTCGCCACAAGGGGAAACTGGGTGGGTTTCAAACGGGTTGGTGGCAGCCAGACGACCTTGCCTATGTTGTCCTAATGCATATTTGGCGCTCAGGGAGCCCACTCCACTATGATCCCGGTATAAGTACAAATGATAACAGTCCCCGGTGGAAGAGTGGCTTGCATCCTCCTCGCCAAGCCACTGTTTAGATAATAAGAGACGGCTCATTAAGGCAGAGACAACCCCAGTCTCCCAGCGACGGGACTGGGCGAGCTGGCTGTCATTGTGTGTGTGTGTGTGTGTGTGTGTGTGTGTGTGTGTGTGTGTGTGTGCGTGTGCGTGTGTCTGTTGCTGCGGTATTACCCATGGTTCGGCATTGACTGGTAACGGGATCAAATTCCTCATTGTCGCTGGGGCAGATGCACAGGAAGCTGCCGTCGAAGTTCTCACACAGGGCCTCCCCGCACACAGCCATGCTCATCTCGCACTCGTTCACGTCTGAGCACCAGGCCAGGGCAGAGGAAGCGGGAAACAAGGTGCGTGTCATTCGGATCAACTGGTTTCATGCAGGCATGCATCCTCCAAGTACCGTTGTACAAGTACCCTCCCTTTTCCTCAGTTAGATTAGGAATGTTGCCCAATTCTAAATGCTGTATTAACAATGTGCAATATGCAATATACTAAAATCACTTTTGCTGTATTGCAAAAATGCTAAACATACTACAATCACTGGATAATACAGTATAAATAACTAACTTGAATGTACAGGGAACCAACAAACGATTACAACAGTATCACAATTCGAATGGGAAAATGGGTTGCCCACCAACGCATCGGGTGGTCTCCCCGGGGGGGTTGGTGTAGCCTTGGTGACACTGGCAGAGGTAGGAGGTGTCCGTCTTCTCACAGAAGCCATGGCTACCACAGATGGTCTCGTTCGCACATTCACCAGCATCTGCAAAGTCATCACAAGACACAGCGGTGAGCATCTTACATTACCATGTTCCACCACTAATGGCTGTGTCCTAATGATTCCTCAGGACTTCAAATAAACATCGGGGCCGTGTGTTCACGTGAGGACTAGATGAGGGGAAAAGGGAATGATCATGGTGGTGAGCAGTATCAGTGTTGCACCGCCGGACTGGAGACACACAGACAGATGATGGATGCCTCCTAGTGAGAAATATATTTTGGATGACGAACTGTATGTCTTTTGCAGTCTGTCCAATTAACTTGCAATATCTGTGCCAACTTAAAAAAAAGAAAACAACCTTACAATTACCGACCTTCTAGATGGTTCAAAGTCATTGTACATATATATGATATGTATATGTAAGCATATATTGGTGGGTATGGATAACAACCAATTAAATGGATGATATATTGGTTGGTATGGATGCAAACCAATGAAATGGCTGGTGTGGACAACAACCAATGAAACTGCTGGCCTATTGGTTGCTATGGATGCCAACCAATGAAAGATCAGCTATGATCTGTACTTTACTGAACCTTCAGAGTTATCAGAGTACAGCATCAGACAGCTGGAAAGCCGCAGTGGAAGGCGCCCAGAGCCCAGATCTAGTGATGGAGAAGTGACTGAGCCTTTACTGGACTTGGTACAGGAGTTACGCAAGACTGAAAGTATGTTCGTGTTGGTGATTTGGTGTTTATATTCAAACAAGCTCCTTCTCACACATTTGAGTAAAACATAACCATGGGGAAATAACGTTTTGGAAATAATGAAAACGAGACCCTGAGCAGAGAGTCGACATGAGTTCCACACGGTCTAATAAAAGAATGTGGCGAAAGCATATCGGCTTCTCTCATGCGTGGCACTACCTCATTAAGAAAATACAACAAAAGCAATGGAAAAGACCTTGATGGGCTTAGATATCACTGCATGACACAAAGCAGAGACAGAGTGATAGAGACGGAAGTCCGGGGTCTCCGCAGCCTCATAGAATCATGGCTGTTTTAAAGAGAACATTTGTTAGCAATTTCTAACATAGATCATTTCGTATCCCTTGGCCTCTTGTGCTGAGAGACCCAGGAGCCAAAGATAGATGAAGAGGAAAGGCTGATTCTATTTATTTATATAACAAACAAGAGCTTTGTGATCGTAATCGAATCAGCTCTATCTGTTCTGCTGTCAGTTCTGACGGGCCGCTGGTCAACGTTAACCTGCCGTGAACGTAACAAGATCCAGAGGAGCATCATCATAGTCCAGCTTCGATTTTCCGTGTTTTTCTTTTTCTTTGGTTTGGTCTTCCTTTTTTTTTTTAAGACATGACTGACATCCTAAAGGTCCTTGCTAAATGCCCCGGTCGGCACTTTTAATCTCAGTGGTCTAACCACATCTAAGGGAGAAATGAGAGGGAATTTTGATCAATAACTGATGTTAGCAACCGTGCGTTCTTTTCTGCTAACAAAGCTCTGAGTCAGCATGAGCTACTCAGGATGTAGTAGTTATATCCTGAGTAATAATAAGTCACTGCTCCTTTCTTTTAGCGCAAGTCATCATGTTTTTGTTATTCAGCTGTGTGTAGCATGTGTGGGTGTCCGCTAATTACAAACATTTATGTTTCCATTCGAAAAAGGGGTTGAGAAATTTTCAAAATCACTTGCAATCACATTTTACAAAAACAACCAATTTCGAAAATATGTACATTCTCATTCATATTTCACACCGATCTCACGATAAATTCACATTACGTCTTATGTCCAATCTTAAGATGACTTTTAGGATGACAAATTGAAACCCTCAAAGACTGTACCTCACGACGTGTGTGAGAAAAGCACCCACAAGTGAGAAGCAGCGAGGGGAGGGTTTTACGAGCCACAGACATTTCACAAAATTTAATATCAGATAAAAAATAATGACCTTCGCCTATTCTCCAAATGCATGGCGGCACTTATTTTTGCTCCTAAAGCTCTCGTAAATGTCTTTTTGTCGTTTCTTAAAAGGCGGGAGCGGAGCAGACCCCAGGAAACCACAGCCCAGTCGGTTGGAACCGAGAGAGCGAGCTTGGCCGCTGCTCCGTCTTCCATTCCATCACAGACGACTGCAGCGCGGAAAATGGCGCTAGACTGCTGTCCCGACCTCGACTCCTCACCAGGTTAATGCAAGATAAGCAGCACACGTCCTTCTTGAAAGCGAGACTCATACAGCTCTATTTTTGTGCTGAAAGGCCTGCGTGAGGACATTTGAATGATGGCAGGTGGTGGTCAACGACAACACGTGGTTGAAGAGGGAATCGTTCTGTGGTTGTTCATCAGTTGTTGCTTTTCAAAGTTCAAAGAGGTTTTTGGCGCAGCCACGCACACACACACACACACACATAAACACCTACGTGCTTAGTTGTGTGACACCATTCACCGTCACTCAACAAACAGTATTCGTCTTTGTCTGTGGAGGGACAGGAGGAAACTGGATGAACCACAAGAATGGGAATTGAACCCGGGTCACTGGTGCTGAGGCTGCGCCAGTGAACTGTTTGGTATGGACATTTTGCTAAACACGTGATTCATCTTGTGTAATTCACCAAAAATTTCCCTGACAAAAACATTCCTGCAGCTCATTTCGGAGAATAGTAGGTCCAAGTCGAAGTGAATAGTTCATATAATCTAAGCGGAGGAGACCCCTCACTGCATGTGAGACGTGCTATGAACTAAGGCCTGGAGCATGGTGAGAACGTGCGGCAGCCAGCTGGGAGTCCTGTAGGGAAAGTTGTGGAATCTCCCTGTGTGTCACTAAACGGAATAATCAGTGTCAGTGTTTTTTTTATCCACATAGGGAGGGAGGAGGAAGGGGGGGGGGGGGGGGGTGGGGGGGGGGGGGGGGGGGGGGGGGGGACAACATTGTTGTGTACTGTGTGTGTATCAAGCTTGTCTCTACAGCGCTGCAATCAACCCCCACCCCCCCATCTCAAAGAAAGATTCACAGCATCTGGTAAAATAAAGCCCAGACTTTAATGGTATTCCAGGGTCTTTCCCTGTGTCTGACTTCAGATCAGTCTGGAGTGGCAGCATAAACAGTGTGATTACCCCACATCCAGCCAGAGAATAGGCATGCTAACCCACATCGCTTCTGGGAACAGCTATGAATAAGTGATCGTAAGATGGTTCCACTAAGTGTTAAGGCTTTGACAACACAGAGAGGAAGTTGTTAAGTAGCTTTCTTCTTTTCCATGGTCATGTCACTACACGGGCAAGCTCTGAGACCCTCCGGGGGGGTGAACCGGAGGTGGGGTGGGGAGGGTGAAGAGTTCAAATTTAGATGGGAGGTGCTGAGCCCCCTGGAGGTAGCTGGGGTGGGTGGGTGGTGGTGGGGGGCAGAGCCAGTGGTACATTTCCTGATAGTCTGACCCAGAAAGACCTACCTTCCTGTATGCAGTGATCCGGGCAGTTCAGGGGGGTTTCAAAGGGGGGGGGGGGTGCTTTGTTTACCACTTACCATATGTGGTATGATGGAGGACCTGGTGTTACGGAGCGCCACAATCGACATCAGTTGCTGCCTGACTGTTGGCTAACCCTGCTCGGCACACACCTCTGCCCCGGTCCCTGGGCAACCCCGTGCGGGATTGGACCCGTATGCAGCAGTTAATTAGCAGGCACAATTGGCCAAAGATCAGAAGAGGGTTTTCCTTCACGGCGAAACCATTTTTGTGGGGTTTTATGTTTTATTAAAAACTATTATCGATGACCTGTGTTGCCCTCATGCTTATTGCAGGGCAAGCATCAGCACCACAATCACACACATTACAAGCCCTGTGTGTTTCTGTGTATGTGCCAGGATGGGATTGTTTTGGCGAGAGTTTGGAGCACAGACTCATTTCCGTCATGGGCACGCCGTTTTAAGAGACAACCCAGGGCTGCACAGAATTTATGGCCGCAATTATAAGCTGCAGCTTAAATGAAAGACTACATCGAGCAAAACCACCATCTCACCCGCACACACACCCGCACCCCCCCCACACACACACACACACACACACACACACACACACACACACACAGCGTGCCTCTCACATGTTGTGCCAGCCGATCCCAATGTATTGCATCACTGCCGCGCTCATTGCAGCTGACACTTAAATCGGGGGGGGGGGGGGGGGGGGGGGGGAGGCTGTTTACCCGCCTTTGTGCTATGGTCGCTACTGTAAATCTTAATGTGTGTGGTGAGCGGAGCCAAAGACAACCGCCATACCCTTCGCAGGCCCATTGAGTCAAAAAATAAAACGACGTCCTCTCAGAAACTGCAAATTACAGAGCTTGGCCCGTTCCTAAATATTTGATGATTTTTACAAGAAGGCAAATATGTCCGAGGGCAGTGTTCTGCACTCGCTCTCCGTCTCCCTCTCTCTCAGAGGAGTCTTTATTGGGGTGACGGCAGAGGCTCCCACAGCGTTGCATCATGCGGCGAGACAAGTAGCAGTTGTGTGCCTGGGGGCCGTCGGGCTGCTGGGAGACCCCGCCCTGGACCCAGGGTACGTTATGTCTGTAATGCGTACGTTAAATACCTGTACGTCGCGGTCATGCGTCTGATCTCAGCGCTGTCCTCCAGCCAGCGGCTGACCTGTACTGATGATTCCATTGCTCTATAAGAGACGTGCTATCCCTAATGCCTCTCTAGGAGAGGATAATCCATCATCTCTAACACACACACACACGCGTGCGTGCGTGCGTGCGTGCGTGCGTGCGTGGACAGTTACACAACAGCGATGGTCAAAGGCTCTCGGCCCCTCCTGACACAATTACCAGTGGCGGATATTTATGTCTCACGCAGGACTGGAGGAGCAGAATGCATAGCAGCACCGTGCAGCTCTGATGGAGGAGGTGAGCAGCTGGTTTTAATCTGGGGCCTATCTCACTGCGGGCCTTTAAAGTTTTCAGGATGGCGCCAGACGCCCTTCATCGTGCAGCCGAGAACCCAGAAGCGGGAGACGGCCACACGTATCGGAAGAGGTGCAGGGCTGCAGCGGCCGCGCGTTCCACCCCTCCAAAACCACCACACTTTGCACGGTGTGACGGCAATGTGGGACGGCGTCCGACCATCGCCTCAGCGCGTACGTGGCGTATCCCCTCGCAACCGCACACATCAATCCCCGGCCCCCACCCCCCACCCCCCCCCCCCCCCCCCCCCCCCCCCCCCCCCCCCCCCCCACCAAAAAACAATGCCACACCCAGGCTTCCAAACAGCTTGAAATGCTATGGCCCTACGACGACCACTGGAGATGCACATAACTTACTCAACAAAGAAAAAGTGACACATTTGGAGCACTGCATTACAAGCCTTTTGCATATCTCTGTGACGCACACTACACAAACCCCGCCAACGCATCCATCGCTGCCAGTAAACACATACGACCGCATGTACTGTGCGGATGTTGGATACAGGGCTGTTGTTGTTGGCAGTGGGTGGGTCTGTCCGATTCAGTCCATCTAGCAAGGAGCCTGGCGAAGGAGGGACAACCCATGCTGGGCCAGGCTGGATTAGACTGGATGGTAATCTTAGATGCAGCAGTCCAGTCAAAGCAGAACTTCGGGGGGGGGGGGGGGGGGGGGGGGGGAACAGTGGCCTGTGGCCGGAAACAAAAAACTGCAAGGGGTGGAGTCAGGCCTTGTTTCAGTGTATTGAATAAAACTTATTTGAGCCCCCTGCTCTCCCACCACCCCTCACAGTGATTGAGTTGCCCCAATGGCATTGTGATTAATCCACCTTTAGCTCCATTGTCTGGAGGCCCACTTTCTGTATTTTATCAGGTGGTCTTGCACCATGGACACTCCTTTCCCCAATGTCAGTGGCTGTTCTATAGTGCATCCTTCAAGGAAAACCCAAGGCACCCAAAGGCTGTTTGTATGCACCTCTTTAACTGTGCGCGCAGAATATATATGACCCATGATATGGGTGCTCCTTACGGACTGCATTATCATCATCTCTTCACAACATCTGCATGTCTGTGGCACATATCTCCTTGTGTATGTTAGCTAGGCGTAATGAGCATCACTCACCACAGTCCTCCCCGTCCATGCCCGGCTCGCAGCCCATGAAGCAGCGATAGGATCCGATGAGGTTCTCACAGCGCCATATTCCACACGCCGAGCGCCCAAACTCCTCGCACTCGTCCTGGTCTGAGGACACAGTGGGGACAAACATTGGTAAAAAAATCAAGCCACGCTGTGAAATACAACGACAACCCTGAGAGTGGGATTGCACACACACAAATAGACACACACACACACACACACACACATGTGCGTTGCCTCCTCTGCTTCCAGGATAAGGGGGCTGTGGGGGGGGGGGGGGGGGGGGGAGAGAGATAGTGTCAGCCAGGAGGCCTGCGGTGGAGCTGTCCTCAGCAGAGAGCAGCAGGCCACGGCCCCCGGCCAACAATAATATTGTCCCGGCAACCGAAGAACTTGTGAAGGAGCTAAAGGGAGATGTTTCAGAGGGAGAAACAACTCCTCTCTGACAACGGGGGTCAGTCATGCTCCCCCAAGGACAGGAGGAAGGAGTGCAGGGCGACAACAGGAGCAGTGGGAGCAGCTGACACACCACCCCGTCAGGAAAAGCCTGGAAGCCTGGCTTGGAGAGACTTTACCTGCAGCTTCCAACTGGTCCCGAGTGGCGCGCCGCTAGCGCGATACATAATCAATCATGTCCAGCGCTATGCTATGCTGGGCACATTCGCATGCAAATGTAGCGTGGCAATGAAACGACTCATGAGTGCGTGTTATTTTGCTCCGGTTTGTCCGAGGGTCTCAGCCAAATAAGAAAAAGAATTCAGAGGAGCGAGCACTTGGGTGCAGTTTAGGGCGCCTTCACACCTATAGTTCGGCAGACTCGGCCCGATTCTGGGGTGGGGTTGATATTTTGTTGCATTTTTATTTCGTTCGTTAGCATCACACTTTTTGGACTTTTTTAGGCGAGCTAAACACTGTGAACAAACGCCTCGCGGTCGAGCGCGTCGCTCGTCTACTGGACAGAAAATCCCAGGAAACTCCTGACGCCTCCTTGTTGTGGACAATAATAATGGAGCAACAACAACGTTGTGCAGCCTTTGGTTTTTTCATTTTGTTTTGGTGTTCCTACACATAAAAAAGAACCAGATTTCCACCATTCTGTTACTGAATGTTTTTGTGACTAATTACAAGCATTTGCTTTATATAGTCGTTCGACGGTATTTCAATGAGTACCATCACCTGCTGATTGACCAAGTCTGACTGCGACTCATTTTAATCTAGGAAAGGTTCCCCTATACCTGGCTGAATATGTTTATTAAGGTTAATCATTACCTGGCTGAATGTGTTTATTAAGGTTAATCTATACCTGGCTGAATATGTTTAATAAGGTTAATCTATACCTGGCTGAATGTTTATTAAGGTTCATCTATACCTGGCTGAATATGTTTATTAAGGTTAATCTATACCTGGCTGAATGTTTATTAAGGTTAATCTTTACCTGGCTGAATGTTTATTAAGGTTCCCCTATACCTGGCTGAATATGTTTATTAAGGTTAATCTATACCTGGCTGAATGTGTTTATTAAGGTTAATCTATACCTGGCTGAATATGTTTATTAAGGTTAATCTATACCTGGCTGAATGTTTATTAAGGTTCCCCTATACCTGGCTGAATATGTTTATTAAGGTTAATCTATACCTGGCTGAATGTGTTTATTAAGGTTAATCTATACCTGGCTGAATATGTTTATTAAGGTTAATCTATACCTGGCTGAATATGTTTATTAAGGTTAATCATTACCTGGCTGAATGTGTTTATTAAGGTTAATCTATACCTGGCTGAATATGTTTATTAAGGTTAATCTATACCTGGCTGAATGTTTATTAAGGTTCATCTGTACCTGGCTGAATATGTTTATTAAGGTTAATCTATACCTGGCTGAATGTTTATTAAGGTTAATCTATACCTGGCTGAATGTTTATTAAGGTTCACCTATACCTGGCTGAATATGTTTATTATTTCCAGTTTGTGGCAAAAGTGTACTTTCAACCCCTGTACTATCATGGGAAACGCTCCATCGTTCGACTGAAGCGGACCTGACAGCTCAGGAGAGAAAGAACCCCAAAACCGGGTCTTACCCTCGCAGTCGGAGATGGCGGGGTTGAACTTGAAGCCGGCCTCACACAGGCAGAGGTAGGAGCCGGCTGTGTTGATGCACTGGCCTCTGGCACAGATGTCGTTCGGGCTGCACTCGTCCACGTCTAGGCGAAGAGGAAAACCAAAAGATACGAGTCAGAGACAGAAACGGACAGGGGGAGGGCGGAATAAGCAAAGCAAGGTTTTAGATTTGTTGCATATTGATTCCATGATGAGGACCTCGTTTGTCCTCGTCGAGTCACAAGGGAATATTACACCTCCTCATAAGTATCGCAATGGGAGCACATTTGTAATCAAGCGCTTGTCGGAACACAAGATCCATTGCCCATTTGGAGCTTTTAATGGTATACTGGCAAACAGGAAACAGGAAAAAAAGGAAAGGAAACACATACCTCAGGATTTCAAGCTCAAGACATTCCCTCAGCCTTGTTAAATTAATAATGAAGGCTATGGGGCTGATTAACTGTAGATTGGGGAATAATTGTAAATAATTGTAGCATGACAACATTTCAAGAAACGTATCTGGGCCCAGGCTAATCTCCAAAAAAGCGGCAAAAGCGGGAAAGTATGAAAAATCCAACACAAGGGAATGACCCCCCCTCTCCTCCCCAACATGTGATAGACAAATTTTTCGGAATGGCAGACATGAACGCATGTTTGCGAAAGCAGACAAAACAAAACAAGGTTACAGACCTAAGGTAATCACAGAAAAATGTGGCCTTAAAAAATTGTAATCTGATCATTTTGGAGAAAGAAAAGACCATTGGGATTGTGATTTCTGAATCCTGACTTGAACTTGGTCAATTGGGCTCAACTCAATTATGATTTTTTTTTGCAGATTTATCTGTGGTAAGCAAAGCATTGCTTGGCCACACTGGCCAAGAAGTCTGCCTTTCCTTCAGTTTTTACGACGACAACCCAGGATCCCAGGGGTTCGTCAAAACTTTATAGGCATCTGCCTCTACAGACATTGTTGCGCCACACTGCACAACAACTGCTGGTTTGAGAAAGGAAGGCAGTGAGCAGATGGGGCCGTTCGCGGGCCGTTGTCCCCCAACAATGGTCCGGCCCGGCCTAGCGTCCCTCCGCGCCTAACGGCTTGTACATCATGACAAGGCGAGTTTGCTTTGGACCGGCCTCTTGAGATCACCTCCTCCTCCTCATCCTCCACCTTCTTCTCCTCACGAAACCACACCAGTCACACCACTGATTCCAATTATTCTAGCCCAAGCCATTTAATCGAATTAAACATCCTTGACAGCAAATGCTTCAGCCTGTTCTCCTCTGCTCCGGCCAATAATAAGCCGTGGTTCTGTTTCCCTTTACAGTGACCAGCGGGTCACTGGGTGCGGTTGGAATAACATCAAACCGGTGTCCGAGTTGAAGGCGGAGCGGGGAGACGGTTGAAATCAGGCCCTGGCCCATTACACACCCTGGCTGGTTCAGGAACCATGGCAAGGGGGTACCAGGTCCTAGACAGGCCCCCTCACAGGGTCGGGTCAGGGATCCAGAGGGAAGGGATACTTTCCTATTACACCTGCCAACCCGCCTTAAACTAACAAATGACAGGGGCAGGCCAGCTAGGTCTCTGAAGGCAGACTATGTAATCTATGTAAACACATGAATAATATAGCACGATAGTGGCCAAGGCTTTCGAGTCCTAGCACAAAAGGTACTGCGTTTGGTCCGTAATGTCCACATCCTACCTGCAGGCGCCCTTCAACAAGAGGACCGAGCCCTACCTGCTCCTTCATGATATGTATCTGTATGACGCCATGTTCCTTTTGATGAAAGTGTCTGATCGATGACTGAACAGTAAACAGTCACGCGGGTAACTCTCCCGCTTGGTGTCCCTGCTGTGATGTCTTACCTTGGCAGCCGGTCGCCCCGGTGCCGGTGGTATATCCGTCGGAGCAGATGCACATGTAGGATCCCTCTGTGTTCAGACACTCTCCTTCTCCACAGATCCCAGCGACGCTCAGACACTCGTTCACATCTGTTAGCCAACACACGCGCACACAACGACGTGCACACCGATGCATTTCAATTCCAGCGTTGAATACATGTCACAGGTTTACGCACATCTCTTTGAATGCCAAGGACACGCGGCGCACGTATACGCACGCGCGCGCGCGCGTGCACGGACACACGAGACCACACACATCACACCGGCGCATGGACAAAAAAAGGCCACAGACACACATGCAAGGAAAGCAAGAGACA